>BDMV01000011.1:24958942-24974102 GCA_008326285.1 Oryza officinalis | reverse complement strand
CGGCCCAACCGCACGGGAAGATCGATTATCCCGTGCGGTCGGCTTAAGCGGCCCGCACGGGATAATGGATCTTCCCGTGCGGGGCCGCTTAAGCCGACCGCACGGGATAATCGATCTTCCCGTGCGGTTAATTAAGTGGACCGCACGGGAAAGATAGACAGCAGCATTAATTTTTTTGTGCATATATTATTTTTGTGCATATATTGGCTTATCTCTCCCTCTCCCTCCTCTCTCTCTCAGTAATAGTATATATACACATCGCACGTATTAAGAATTAAACGTAATTAATTATTTTTTCATGGAATTAAGATATTAAATTGTACGCCTCACATATGTACATATCATCGCGTCTTACAATTTACAAAAGTTCAAAAAAACCACATAAAAAATATACTTAATTAGAAATGTTTGTACTAGCCAGTATACATATGTTCTTTTTCCCACTCTCTAAGTCGTTTGAAGGCATCCCCCGTCGCAAGTTGGCTCTCCGGATCGTAGAAATCGCTCAAATGGTTGCAGACATCGCGGCGGATGAAGCGGCAAATATCTGCACACACGTTTCGTATGGTTCGATCGTCGAACTGGTTCGCTACAACTGGAACGGACAGGATCTGTTTAAGAAGAGTTACACATTGTTATAGTTAGGAAAATTATAGAAGATCTTATAATTTGTAAAAAGATATTTTCTCTGGACTTACTTCTTCCAACTTTGTAGTGTATCTCCCGTTGATTCTAAGCATCTCGCATACGTAGTATCTGCATAAATTAGTCCCTGATAGTTGCTTAAAACACTATGTCGAATAAAATTGTATACATCAATATTTTGAGTGAAACAAGTATATATATGAAATGTCATTATAATGGACATGTAATTACCGGCCATCTTGTCTTCACGAGAAGCTTCTTCTTTTGTGGATTATTGATTGGTCCACCGTGGTCTACGTAATATCTGTGTGCTCTATAAAGACAAAATAATTGTTTGAGTCAATTATGTGTCTTCGAGAGTACAACAGCCAATATTTAGTAAATGGTGCATAACAGGACTTACAAATTTAATATAATGAGAAACTCTTTAAATGTTTCCTCGCCATAGTGTGCCGGATCCAGCACTATGGCCAAGTGGTCCCGCGGATATACCAGAAAAAGTATGTACTGATCGCTGCAAAGAAGATATGTTAATCGTAGGTGACATCGTACTAAAATATCAGTAGTACGGAAGAATATTACGTACCGCAGCGCATAAGGGACCAAGAGGACAGTTTTGTCTTTGTGCGCGACCATCGCTTTGCCCAAGTATAGTGCTACACTGACCATCTTTTTCTTGTGCATTTTTTCGACGACCTTTTTTTTCTCGGACGTTGTTTTACCTTTGAGCTCAGCGGAATCTGCACGAATATTCACTGTGTGTTTCGTCCAGCAAACCCTTGTTGGGTTGATGTATCCTACTGGACGGTTGGCCTTTTCGGCATCGTGGAATTGCATCCTACGTAATGCAGCGAGTAATTTATCAGAAGTTAGTTAGCAAATGAATTCATTTATGACATTAAATACTCTTGACTTACAGGCAAAACGCAGCAACGAGATTTATATCCAATTTGTCCAGCTTGAATAATGCGTGAAGGTCGTTGAAATCGATTACCAGCATCCCATTTGGTCCACTGATTCAAGCGTTATCCGGAACCTTCACAGTAATCATTTCCAGGCCCTTTTTAGTCGCCTTCAAATATCAGTCATGCATCAGCCTCATTTCCCAAGGCAGGCCTTCCATGACGTGCGGCGGCAGGAATGGCTTCCCGTACACGTACCTTGTTGGCACTTCATCGGAAGTCCAGTTTTGCAGGTCCTCCATTTGATTTTTCACCGATTTTTGGAAATCTGACAACTGGGGAGTTTCATCCTGCTTCTTGTCAGTCGGCGCTCCCCCCCTAAAAGCCTGAAACACTAACCTTTCCTCGTACACGGCCATTTTTTTCTTATCATAAGTTGACCTAATCATTGTTGGGATAAGCCGACGAGGTTCAAGCTTGGTCGGACTTGGAAGACTTGTGCTTCTCAGGAGAGGCCTTTCAGGTAGCGCCAATGCTGACTGTGGTGTCGGAGGAGGTTGTTCTGCGTGGACTTCAGGGGCTGACAGATGTGGCGAATCAGGACCTTCTGGTATAGGGGAGGAGGGAGGTGGGAAAGCAGGCCGAATAGGTGGAGGAGGTGGCAAATCTTGCCCTGGTGGAGAAGGCGGTGCAGGCGGGCGTGGGGTTGAAGCCGGCTGGCGTGGGGTTGAAGACGATGGACCGACCAGCAAGATATCTCGTCGATGACATAGTATAAACTGATTCATAGCATCCCCAAGCAATTCTACCCCATCCGGTGTTGGAATATCTATCTCTAAACTAGCATGCTCTGCATGCACCTTGGCCACTTGCACCCTTGCATATTCTTCAGCGATTTGATGCCCTGGCATCGCAAGTCCTGTACCCACCTCCTTTCTCTTCCCGGCCCTTCCTATCGGCACGAGCAGGCTGCACGGCGTCGGGGCAGTTATGTTATCTACTGGATAAGGTGCGGTGTCTACTGACTCGACACTGCTTGGCGCCTGTACTGTGGGTTCTTCGGATTGCTGGAACAAGTTTGGGAAGGCTTGGCGATTTTGAGCAACAAGAGAGTAGAAATGTTGTTCAACTTGTTGTGCTATCTTCTCTTCCAATTTCTGTTTGTACCTGTCCCGTTTCTTGTAACCCGTAGCTTCCTCTGGAAACCCTTCCTTCCAGCTCGTCCTTGACGATAGACCCCTTACTTGTCCGGAATGTTCAGGGTTGCCTAATGCAGCTGTTAGTTGATCATTTTCCCTCTTGGCAATGAATTCTCCTGTTTTCTTTTTTTCCGCAATGTCCTTTAGACTACTGGTCACACGCTCGATATCTGGATCCTCGAAACGGATCTCTCCCTCGTCGGTGACTTGCCCCGTGCTCCGTGCCCAAACCCAGTTTTTGCTTCTTTCCTTCAGTGCATCTACAAGCAGGGGCTTGCCTTGGGCGGCAAACTTTTCTTTAGTTGCTCGCCATTTCTCTACGTGGCCATCGTAGCCGCTCGAGCCCAACCGGTGCGGGTATTTGTTCCTTTTAGCTAGATCGGACATCTTTTTCCTCCGCGCTAAGGCTTCCGGGCTTGTCATCTTTGCCACGAAGGTGTCCCATTCGGCGGGCGTAATAGCACCGTAGTCGGCGAATGGACTCTTGTTCTTTTGCACGTAGTGAGTGTTCATGTCCGATTTCCACTGCCTCCACCGACGCGCCATCGTTTTTAGGGCAAACTCTTTTCCCAGAGCCTCTGAACCAGGCGGATATACAAGCCACTTCTGCAACTCGTTCCACATGAAGTTCTTCATGTTGTCATCCACCTGCTCCTAGGAATCTACATTTAAAGGGCCGTGGGTTCTGGCCACTACACCGCAAGTGGTGCTGAATTTTGTCATTGCTACCTTGGGCTCTACTGGCTTCCCATCCTGGTTCAGAGAGGTGATATAGTATGTCTCCTTGGGGGTTTGGGTCTTACTTCTCTTAGCACGTCTTCTCTTTTGACTGGGCATTTCTCCGGTGTCGGTTTCTACCGGACCGGACGTTGCCGTGTACGTCTCACCTTCGGCTATGACGGCAGACTTGGCAGCCTTTCTTTTTGACTGGCGTCTTGTTTTCATCTGTTCGTACATCAGAAAAAGTTAAACGCGACCGAGAGGGAGACGGATTAGTTTATAACACTACGGCTCGACTTACTGCTTGCTCCATAGGGATGTAGTCGGGGTCTTCTTCAACCGGTGGTGCTGGCGTAACTTCGATATGGCACATCGGATCGCTTGGTGTCTGTCATGTGCCTTCGCTCAAAACCTCTTGCGTTGGTTCGACGTTGGGTACATCGGAGGGAGCTTTCTCGGTCGACATTTGATCTACGGTTGGTCGTAACACAATTAATTTTATTTTCATCTGATTTTAACTAAAATACCAGGCGAAAGAAATATTATACATAATATTAGCATTTTTAGAGTATTAAAATATGGGACAAATTTTAAACATCACATATATTATACATATATTTACAAACAATGCTAATATTATGTATAATACAAATATTATGTATATTAAAAAATGCTAATATCATACATATATTAAAAAATGCTAATATTATATTAAAGTATATTATACATATATTATACATATATTAGAATATTAATATTATACATAAATAAACATCTAATTTACAAACATCACATATATTATACATATGTATAATACAAATATTATACATAATATTAACATTCTTAGAGTATTAATATTATACATAAATAAACATCTAATTTCATATATATACTTTTCCATCACATATATATCATCATAAATTTACAAAAAATTTGACAATAATTTCACATCACATACAACAATAATTTGACAATAAATCCTATATAAGTGTCACCATTAGGTACAATTGTGTGTAACCACGTCATCAAGAATAATAGGTTCACAGTATACATCATCAAGGAATACGTTCACAGTTATTAATTCTCAATAAAAGAAATTTTGCAATGCCATTAAGTTTTTCATATTTCAGAAATAAATCTCAACATATTTCCATTAATCAGTAAGACCTAAAATCCGAAAACCTAAAATCTAACCTAAAATCTAAAATTCATCAAAAAAATTCACATCAACTATTTCACATCAAAAAAATTCACAGCAACTATTTCACATCAAATAAATTCATCAACATATATTATACCCTTGTGGGCATTTCGTCGAACAGTTGGTGAGGAGACATTCAACATAACAAATTTCATCAACCTAAATCATCCATCGATTCACGGCATTCAACGCATCCATCCATTCACGGCATTCAACACATCCATCCATTCACGGCAATCATCCATCCATCCATTCAACAACACATCCATCCATTGATCTCACCTTTAGGCGGCGGCGGTCTCGGTTGAGGTGGCGGCGGTGGAGGCATCGCGGTCGGCCGTCGGGGGTCGGCGCAGGGCGGTGGGAGGCGGCGTCGGTGAGGCCGGTGGCGTCGGGGAGTGGCGGCGGTCGGCGCTCGGCGTCGGGCTCGGTCGGTGAGGACGGCGGCGTCCGGGTCGAGGGCGGCGCGCGGGGCGGTGGGAGGAGGCGTCGGTGAGGCCGGCGGCGTCGGGAAGCGGCGGCGCTCGGCGGTCGGCGGTTGGCACGAGATTTGGGCAGCCTGGCGGCACGGGTGTAGGGTTTCACTTGGACTTAGAAATTTTCGGCACCCGCGCGTACCTTTTATAGGCGGAGACCATCGCGTGCGGGCGGCTTAAGCGCCCGCACGGAAAGACTATATTTCTGTGCGGGCCGTTTAAGCCGCCCGCATGGAAAGAAGGTTTTGCATGCGGGTTCTTAAGCCGCCCGCACGGGATAATCGCCGCCCTTATATTAAGACTATAAAACTAAAAAAAAATATGAATGCACATAAAATAATAATAAACATATGTATATATGTAAATAATATGTATAATATATGTATAGTATACATATTATCTATTTGAAAAATTATACTTATGACATATGTATAATATAAATATATGTATAATTAGTGGTTTGTAAATATATGTATAATATATGTATAATTTATTTGAAAAATTGTACATATTTATATGCATAATATAAATATATGTATAATATATGTATATTATATGTATATTATATACATATAATATAAATATATACATATATTATAAATATATGTATAATATGTATATATTACATACATATATTATACATATATACCTAAAATATAAATAATAGGTATAATATATTAATCATCCACACAAATACCATAACTTCGATATAAAACCACACATTCACTGGTAACACCATAAGTTTGATATGTATACATTCGCTCGCAAAAACATATATTATACACAAAAAACAAACTAGCGTTTCACAATTTTTGAATTAACATCCTTCCGCACGGATGCAAACTTTGATTCGTCGAGGACACTCTCAATGCGTTTCATCCGCGTAGGAAGATCTGTGAATAACTCAATGGCGTCGTATTGATTATAATCGCGTGCGTCTTGAATGTTGTCAATACCAATGATGTGTTGGTTGCCCGATACAATAATGTCCATCTTTTCATCGGAAGGATCCTTCACATAAAAAACCTGTGCAACACGCTCGGCAAGGACCCATGGATCATCCTTATGTCCAATTTTACTCCGTTCAGCACACGTAAATCCAAATTTATCTACCATGCTGTCTTTCACCCATTGGCATCTGAGAACAGGGATCTGAATGTTTAAACCGTAGTCAAGTTCCCATATTTCTTGTATGATCCCGTAGTAAGACTTGTTCTGCCCTGTTGCGTCCAACGCTTCGACACGAACCCCACTGTTCTGCGCTGAGCTTTTCCTATCTTTGCTGTTTGTGTAAAAAGAATATCCGCCGATGTCATACCCTTGCCATGAGGTCACAAGACTTGTTGGGCCAGCTGCAAGTCTTTCTATCGTTTTTTCCTCGATTGATTCTCCACACGGTAGCTTTTGATCCTTCAGCCACTGGGGAAAAGTGCGCTTCTGTTCTTTCGAAACCCAATCGTCGAATCGCCCAGGATTGCATGCTCTGATCTCGGAAGTGTGTTGCTCAATGTAGGGCGCAACGATGGCGAGTTGTTGAAGAACACTGCTGTGTGCATCTGATACCGCTTTGTAATCGTTGTCGTAGAAGCATTTTCTTCCCACAGTACCCTTCCCAGATAACCTTCCATCATGTCGAGGCACCGGTGTCCCAATGGGGTTGACATCTCTCATATAATCTAGGCAACACTCGACAACCTCCTCAGTTGTGTAACCCTCTATCATCGAGCCCTCCGGATGAGCACGATTACGGACATACCCTTTCAGAACGGCCATGTATCGCTCGTACGCCCACATTTGATGTAGGTATAGAGGACCAAGTTCAATAATTTGAGGGACAATGTGAACAATGAGATGTTCCATCATGTCCCAGTACGATGGAGGAAAAAACATCTCTAGCTGGCAAGCTGTCTCGACTGCGAATTTCTGAAGGGGTCCTAATTCTTCTGGATCAAAAACTTTCTGTGAAACTCGATTAAAAAAATAGCACAGCTTTGTTATCACTACCTTGGTGTGCACTGGTTTCACCGCCCTTATAGCGATAGGGAGGAATACCGTAAGCATCTTATGACAGTCGTGAGCGTTGTATCCAGAAATCGACAAATCTTTCATTGATACTAGTTTCCGGATATTCGATGAGAATCCAGTCGGCACTTTCAATCCACGAAGACATTTACAGAAAGCTTTTTTCTCTTCTAGTGACATTGAGTAGCATGCCGGTGGAATCTCAATCTTACCATTCGTTAGCTCTATCGGGTGGAGATCTTTCCTTATGCCCAAATTGACCAGGTCGTTACGTGACTTCAACCCATCCTTTGTTTTACTTGGGATGTCAAGTAAAGTCCCGATGGTGCTGTCGAACACGTTTTTCTCGAGGTGCATGACATCGATGGCATGACGAATCTCCAGATCTTTCCAGTACGTCAGGTACTTGAAAAAGATTGAATGTTTCTTGAAGGGCAGCGTGTTTTGTACCACTTCTTTCTTCCTCTTGCCTAAAGCTGTCTTTCCCTTGCCGAACACGACCTTTATGTTCTTTGTCAGCTTGAACACCGTGGAACCATCCTTTGCTTCGGGGGCAGTACCTTCCTCAACAGTTTTGTCAAAAAAGGTAGCCATCGCACGATACCTATGCTTCTGTGGTAAGAAACGACGATGACGCATGTAAACTAACTTTTTTGACGAGGTCAGGTATATGTACGATGTGTTGTCCAGACATATAAGACATCCGGTCTTTCCTTTAATCTGTCCTGAGAGGAAAAAATTTGCTGGTAGATCGTTTATAGTAACGAATATGATAGCACGCAGAGTAAAATACTCTTGTCGGTACGCATCAAACAATCGTAGACCCTCTTCCCACATTTCTTGCATATCCTCCATCAAAGGTTCAAGAAACACATCTAGATCGATGCCAGGCTGTTTTGGCCCTTGTATAAGGATAGTCAACAAAATATACTTTCGCTTCTGACATAACCATGTCGGAAGGTTATACATGGTGAGCAGAACAGGCCAAGTGCTGTGCGAGCTGCTTAGGTCACCAAACGGATTCATTCCATCCGTGCTCAACGCAAACCTTACATTTCTCGGATCATTTGCAAATTCTGGGTGCTTCGAATCAAAGTTTCTCCATTGTCGAGCATCGGCGGGGTGTCGAATCATACCATCTGTTTTCCGACCCTCTTGATGCCATCTCATCAACTCGGCGTCGGCGGGGTTCGAGAACAATCGCTTCATGCGATCTTTCACTGGCAAGTACCACATCACCATGGCCGGAATCCTTTTTCCTGGCTCGACCAATGCATTTGGTTCGGCAACATCACTATCGGTGGCACTGTTATCCTTTTTGTACCTACTCGCCCCACAAGTTGGACACTTGTCCAAGTCAGCGTATTCATTGCGATAAAGTACACAGTGATTAATACATGCATGGATCTTTTCCACACCAAGTGATAATGGACATATCAGTTTCTTGGCTTGGTAGGTGTTAGCTGGCAACAAGTTAGGCTTAGGAAGCATAGCTCTCAGGAGACCCATCAAGTCGTTGAAACTAGTATCAGACCATCCGTGCCTGGCCTTCAATCTAAGAAGTTCTAGCACCGACCGCAACACTGTATACTCCATGTCACATCCCTTTGATTGATCGTACAAAAGATCTTTCGCTGATTTCTGCAACGCCTCCCAATTGTTTAAATCTCTTGCTTTCTCTGTTAGGACCTCTGGTTCAGCGTGCCGCAACATATCCTCAAGATCAAGTTCAATATCAACCTCTGCGGCGTCAAAACCAGAGCCGCCAAAATCACCAGTCATTTGACGGGACATGTCCTCAATTATAAAATCCTCTGCCTGATCGAACCAAATATCACGAATCTCTACAGGAGGGGCGACTTCCCCGTGATAAGTCCAAACTGTGTATTTCTCCACAAATCCACGCTGAATTATGTGTCCCAGAATTACATTCGGATCTTTCCACATCTTCTGATTCTTGCAATCCACGCAAGGACAAAAAATATCCTTCCTATTCTCCCTCAAAGCGTGTGCCTTAGCCTTATCAATAAATGTTGATGCTTCTCTCATGAACACCGGATGAGTTCTTCGTGTCTCATACATCCATGTCCGATCCATCTAAAAAAATTCACATCATTAATTAATATTATATTGCCGGTGTTTTCTAAATAAACAAATTAAACTTAAATCCTACTTTTTAACTAAAACCTCATTCACAGCAAATAATAATACTGAGACAATATTAGCTACCAAAAATTGGTTCAATCAAAAAAACAAAATATTTGACCTACAAATTACAAACATAGCACAAAATAACAATTCACACAAGTTTACATATCTTCGCATTCAACCAATGAAATTTTACAAAAACGGAAGCAAATGAAGGAGATGATCAAGCACATTACCTTTTATATTGATTTCAATCGAAGATTTCAACTCTAAAACCTCCCACCAAAAGAAAATGTCTATTTTTGGAGAGAGAAACCGAGTTAAAAAAAATTCAAATATCTTCACATTAAACCAATAAAAACTTTTAAAAATGGAAGCAAATGGAAGAGAAGATCAAGCATGATACCTTTTGTATTGATTCCAATTAAAAATTCAAGTTGAAAACCTTCCCCCTATAATTGCCTTTTTTTGGAGAGAGAAACACCAGGTTCAAAGTGGCACTGTCGGGGGTGGGAGCTGCTTTATGGTGCATCATCGCGTGCGGTCCACCTAACGGACCGCACGGGATAATGCATTATCCCGTGCGGGTTCTTAAGAGGACCGCACGGGATAAATATCCCGTGCGGTCTCTTAAGCGGACCGCACGGAATAATGCGTTATCTCGTGCGGTCGGCTTAAGCGGCCCGCACGGGATGTCTCTTAAGCCGACCGCACGGGATAACGCGTTATTCCGTGCGGGCCAACAACTGGCCCCCTCGGGACCGGTTTTTTCAGACGCGGTCACTTATGGCCCGCCTGGAAACTATTGAGGCCTCGTCCAGAAAAACCGTTTCTGTAGTAATGGGTACCATGCATTGTCTTGCCCGCCCCCACCCCCTCCTCCCACCCCCCCCTCACCTTTTGGGTGAACAGTTGGAACCAGTAGCATCTCTTCGGATACGATGCTCGGTCGGTCGTCGGTCAGTAATTGACCATATTTATGAACTAAACTATTTAGTACTGACATCAATAACATGCCTCAAAAAAATTAGAAAAAATAAAATTTATATATGGCTAAAAACAGTAATAGTCAAAAATGGTACCGCTTATACGGAAACGATGCTTGGTTGGTCGGGAATTTATGTGATCATTTTCATTCATACCCTCAGTTTTTCCCTTATCCAAGTATATAACTAGGCATGCATGGATACGATTTGAATAGCGCTGGTCAGGCTCAAGTAGAACTTTGTATTTCTTTCCTTATTTGGGAATCCATCCTTATCTCATTTGAACTTTATCCATATGTATGACATTTATTTCTGTGCATTACTGGGTGTATGATGGTCTTGCCGAGGTAAGTACACATCTATAAGGTATGACATGTTTAGAACGCCGACAAAAAGATCACCTGAAAGATTTGTTCTCGCACCATAAGGATACTGAGAACTGATGGGCTGGAGCATCTGAAAAATTAAAGTGCAGGAACAATGGGTAAATTAAAGTGCAGGAACATCCTGTCGATGCTCGCACTACCGTGGGATCGGCTATCTCTAACGGGCATTAACCCTCATCACTATCGGGTAGGGCTCCCGTCACTGACCAAAGGTCAGTGATGTGAGAAACTATCTCAATCGGGCACAAGGCCGTCACGGATGAACGTTATCTCAATCGGGCCTAACAATACAGCCCGTCACAGATAAGATTGACCAAGAAATACAAGTCAAACCAGGTTGGGTAGAGCCCGTCACGGATGACTAATCTCAATCGGGCAAAATACTCAGCCCGTCACCGATGACTAGCATCGCTAACGGGCTTTACCAAAGAGGTCGTCACCGATAGGTTTGACCCCACCTGTTGATTCAAAATATTCCTGGTTGGGATGACTTATCTCTATCGGGCTTATATTAGGAGGCCTGTCAGGAATGACTATATCCCTATCGGGCTTTCTTAGGAGCCCGTCACGGATTATTATCTCTTTCGGGCATTACTAAAATGCCCGTCAGGGATGATGATGTCAGCAAAAAAAATAAATTTCGTTTTTTTGGCTAGCCTCAGGCCTTTGCTAGCCATGCCCGCTGCAAAAAATGACATTCCCAGCAACCCCATTCCCAGCATTCCTGATTCACAGCCAATTCACAAAATTCTCAGCCAATTCACAGCCAATTCACAGAATTCTCAGCCAATTCACAGCCAATTCACAGAATTCTCAGCCAATTCACAGCCAATTCACAAAACCGCCAACATGCATCAAAACCTGTTAAACTGACTTATAAATTGGAACAAGTATATATATAATTAAGAAATACAAATATATACAGAAGAACGTGCATAATTGTATTACAAAGAATATTTACAAAAATCAAATGTTTTGTCGCAAAATCATTTGTTTCCGCTAGGACTTGACTCTAAACATTCCTTTCGGCGACAAGAGGTCATCTAGTATGAATTGTGCTATCTCCTCTCTAATGATATTGAAGTTGATTTCCGGAATCGCCGAAAGTTTTTCCTGCATGCGAGGCGTTTAAGTTAGTCTACATAATTGGAAAGTTAGTATGAATCGTGCTATCTCCTCTCTAATGTATATAAACAACTGAAGCACACACCTCAAGGTCGAGCAATGTCACCTTGTCTGCGAGGCTCCTCATGTTATGGCAGACGTGGAACCCACACTGGTCGCCAACTTGTTGACGTACTGGAAAGTCCTTTTTGTGACCGAGTGTGGGATGCCCTTCCTTATGCCTCCCGCCTTTTGCCACGTATTGGTCCCAGGCATCGTTCAAGGCAGCCTCGATCGCCGACCAATCGTATATTTCTTTTTTGATATTGGAGTTAAGGTAGTATACCAAACTCCACTTCGGCACTATGACCAGGAGAATCCAATGACGACTGCGACATTAATAAATTGCAAGTTAAATACTAAAGCTATACGTGTCGCAGGTTTGACTGTAAGTAGGGAACACGCTTACTGTTCAGAGTAGGCACACATAATGAAGTCCTTGTCTTGGCGGGACCATAAGCAGTCCTTGATATATTCTACCATGCTGGCTCGATCGTAATTCATAGTTGTCTCGTTGACGACACTTGGATCGAGCAAAGCAACATGGGGAGCATTACGATGGACATGCTTCCAAGTTAACCTAGAAGCAAGACAAGAATTAGGGTAAGCGTAATACAAGGATAGTTATTACCATATCTCGTATGCAAGAATACTCACAAGGAGTAGCACTTAAGGAGGTTGGTGTCGACCGCTCGCACCCTGTAGAGGTCCCATAGATCTTGAAAGTCTACGGCGATAAAGGCTTCAGGGCCGAGGAACGGCTGTCTATCGTGCTGGCCCGTCATGGAGGTCTCTCTATGCTTCCTCCTTGCGTTGGACCTCTCCATATAGTACCCATGCAACTCCTTGCATGCAGGGCCCATCTTTGATAAGGCGTCGTCTCCGACCAATGGCATGCCTAATGTGAATTCTTTAGGAGCTGATGGCGCCTTGCCAAGATCTAGCTTCTTTGGAGCCAGAAGCGGCCCTTCCACATTTCCTCTTCCTCTCCCCCTTCCAGCAGCTCTTTTGCGTGATCCAAGCTTGGGTGGAGAAGATGCCGCCCTCTTTCTTTTTGTGGAGACTGGGGGGAGGAACGCTCTGCTGCAGACCTCTTGTCCGTCATCCCCAAAATCTGTATCATACTGCAATTGGAGATCTTGATATCCTTTTTCAACGGCAGGAGGGGCAGATACAAGAGCTGGAGAGGGACGTGGCGGCGGCGGCGCCGGACGAGCACTTGGTGCTGGCCTAGGAGTTAAATTTATCTGAATGTTCTGCTTGGGCCATTGGATAAAGGTCCCGCGTGTAGCTCCAAGGGTCAGAACCTCGTCATTTGGTGGGAGCGGGAGAGTGAAGCCAACCCAATCGGGCTTCACCATGTCCACTTGAACTTTTGCATGGTCGGCTAGCAGCTGCCCCCCATGCACTCAGGTCTCCGGTGTGGGCTTGAACGCTAGACCCTCTGCGGCAGGAATTGCAAAGTCCTTTGTCACCCTTACGACTAGGGTGCACGATGTGGGTCCCTGCATTAGATTCATACGTATCTTTATAATATGTAATAATGTACTGTGGTTAGGGGAGAACATATACGTTTTGTGTTGGTTTTATCGTTATGTGGTCCACCGCATTGGGGGCTGGTGTTTCTTGTGCCGCCGCCCCAGTAGATGCGCAGCTGCTACGCCTCTGCGTGGGGCTCGTTTCTACTATGGGAGCGGCAGCAGGCTCGCTTTCCCTGAGGCGTGCCTCCACCCGAGCCTCCATTTGTAACAACTTGTTATCGAACTCTTCTCGGAGCTCGTTTCTAATCTCATCCCGAAGTTGTGCCTTCAGGCGTGCATCTTTCTGCGCCTGTGAAAGCCTGTGCTTCCTGTACTGCCACGTGTATTGGGGAAACCCAAGCTTCCATGGAACATTGGAGCCAATGCCCCTTGTCCGTCCACGGTGTTCTTCGCTTCCCAACGCTTTCGTGAGGACGTCATCCTCGCGTCTTTGTGAGCAGACCTCTTGGGAGGACTGTCTCTCAGCAGTCAGGTCGACCTGCGATGCAGTTAGGACGAATTTATTCAAGAGTACGATACAACCTACCGAAACATAATCTACGTGTGGTACTTACGATTTTCTGGTACACCGCTTGATCTTCGGGATTTGGGAACGTTAGTGTTCCATCACTATTCTTCTTCACCCTCGCCCTTGCCCAGTTCCTTGCTCGGGTGGTCGGGATATCACCAAGTACTGGCGGCGTGTTAGATTCAGCAGCAGCTTCGTCCTCCTTGACCCATTCGTGCTGCTTCCCGGCGTAGCCTCCGGTGCCAAGCCGGTGCGGGTGAACGTTTTTTGCCTGCAACCTCCTATAGGCCTCGCTTTTTTCCCGAGACTCAGGGGTTGACTTTGCGGCATGGAACTCTTCCCACACGACCCGTGAGATGAACGGGTACTTCCCGAATGGTTCTGGCTGGGCGGCGTTGAGGACGTACTCGGTGACCAACGTGGTCTTGAAATTTTTCCACAAGTTGCCCATCTTGCGGATAGCCTGCCGCTTGAGTCTTGCCTCGGCCTCTGGGGGGTATTCGAAGCTTTCCTTGAACTGCTTCCAGGCCTCATCTTTTTCTTCTTGTGGGACCAGATCGATGTGGTCCTTCAATATGGTGAAGTTCCGCCTCCCAAGGATTCCACATATTGTGGCGAACTTTTTGACAGCTTTCGCAAGAGCCGTCGGAAATCCCAGATCGTCCACCTCTGTTATGGTGTACACTTCCTTATGGATCTTACTCTGGGTCCTAGTAGCCCGGCTCGATGTTGTCCCACTAGCAGTCGCTGACATAGGTTCGCCTTGCTGCGACATTTTCTATACAACTGTTGTACGGCAAGAAAGTAAAAAAAATTTATAGAAAAACTTATTTTGGTTGTGTATATAACTTATGCAAAGGTTAAGATATGGCCTCAGTTTTGCTTAGAAATTGTGCATCAATTACAATCATTTGTAAGTGTAGTTCCCCAAAGAAAAGAACAACTTTAGATGGTCTGTTCTTATGCAAAAAAGAGCAAGTGTAGTGCCCCCCAAAAAAAGAACAAGTGTAGATGGTCTGTTCTTATGCAAAAATAACAAGTGAAGTCCCCCCCCAAAAAAAATAGAACAAGTGTAGATGGTCTGTTATTATGCAAAAAAGAACAAGTGTAGCTTCCTAAAAAACAGAACAAGTGTAGCTTCCTAAAAAAAAGAACAAGTGTCAATGGGCTGTTTGTATGAAAAAAGAACAAGTGTAGTTCCCAAAAAAAGAATAAGTGTAGATGGTCTGTTCTTATGGTTTGTTTTTGAGCATTCATCACTG
>BDMV01000011.1:24885946-24936249 GCA_008326285.1 Oryza officinalis | reverse complement strand
GTTTCTAGGGTAGGTTGCACTGTAAGACTGGCAAGGTTTCCGGTGGGAACCATGGTCAATTTCAACTTCTCGATTTCTCGACACAGGTCATCCTGGGTGGCCAAACTAGGGCGGTAGCACAGTAGGTCTTGCGACTTAACGCGTCGGCGACCACATTTGCTTTTCCAGGGTGGTAGTGTATACCGAGGTTATAATCCTTGATTAATTCCAACCATCTTCTCTGTCTCATGTTCAATTCACTCTGGGTAAAGATGTACTTGAGGCTTTTGTGATCGGTGTAAATCTCACATCTGTTTCCAATCAGGTAGTGACGCCAAATTTTCAGGGCATGAACCACAGCTGCCAATTCCAGGTCATGCGTAGGGTAGTTGACCTCATGGGGCCTGAGTTGTCTTGAAGCGTAGGCCACCACCTTTCGGTCTTGCATTAAGACACATCCTAGACCTTGTCTCGATGCATCACAGAAGATCTCGAAATCCTTTCGGATGTCAGGCAGGGTGAGGACGGGAGCAGTCGTCAATCTTTTCTTGAGTTCTTGAAAACTGCGTTCACATGCTTCCGACCATTCAAACTTCTTTTCCTTCTTTAGGAGTTCCGTCATTGGTCGGGCCAGTTTGGAAAATCCTTCGATGAACCTCCGGTAGTAACCCGCTAAACCGAGGAAACTACGGATCTCAGACACCGTCTTGGGTGCGTTCCAGGCGAGGACGGTCTCAACCTTACTGGGGTCTACTTCAACACCTTTGGTGGAGATGACATGGCCAAGGAAGGCTACTTTATCCAACCAAAACTCACACTTCGAGTACTTGGCAAAGAGTTGGTGTTCACGCAACCTTTCCATTACTTTCCGTAGATGATTTGCATGATCTTGTTCATTCCTTGAGTAAATCAGAATGTCGTCGATGAAGACCACAACGAACTTATCCAAGTAGTCCATGAAAACTTTATTCATCAGGTTCATGAAGAATGCCGGAGCATTGGTGAGTCCGAAAGACATCACGGTGAACTCATACAAGCCATACCGCGTTGAGAAAGCGGTCTTGGGGATATCTTCTGATCTGATTTTGAGCTGGTGATACCCAGATCGTAGGTCGATCTTGGAGAATACTCTGGCTCCTTCCAATTGGTCGAACAAATCGTCAATCCGTGGTAGGGGATACTTATTCTTGATGGTTACTTCATTCAAGGCTCTATAGTCTATCACCATTCTCTCAGAGCCATCTTTCTTCTTTACTAAGAGCACAGGGGCTCCCCAAGGGGACGAGCTGGGTCGCACGTAACCCTTGTTCTGAAGTTCTTCGATCTGTTTCTTAATTTCTGCCAGTTCTTGGCTGCCATTCTGTAGGGTCTCTTGGCAATGGGAGCGGTGCCTGGGGCAAGCTCTATGGAGAACTCAATTTCTCGATCCGGTGGCATCCCGGGTAGTTCTTCTGGGAACACATCGGGTACTCGGGACCGGGCCGGGACGGCACGCGGGAGGGAGCTGGGCCGGGCGACGGCCCAGGGAAGGAAGGAGGCCGAGAGCTGGGCCGGGCGGCGGCCCAAGGAGGGGAGGGAGAGGGATGTAGGTCGGGAAAGGGGGAACAGCCCGGGTCAAGGGAGGCAAAATGGACTTTTTCTGAGGATTTGAATTTGGGAGGATTAGGGCTCGGATTTGAAATCCGATTTCGCGGTTTTCTCCGGGATTGAAGTGAGAGGGGAGACACGAGACCTTGGCACACAACAGGACTCAACCGAAGAGCAAACTTTCGCAATTAGGGTTTTTAGTAAATTAGTTTTCCCGCTAACGCCACGACAAAACGGGCGTTACAACATTATACTACCCTAGGACCTAAAGTACACCAGTTTGTAAATTGAGAGACGCGTTATATCTGGTATTGTGGTTGAAGGACGTACTTCGAACCCAGCGTCAAGATAAAGCACCTAAAGTTTATTCCAAAGAAACGACCCAACAGAAATTATGCATGGGCTCCTTGTTGAGTTGATGGCACACGCATGTGCAAACATGAGGGGCCGAGGCTAGGCCCGCGCTCGATTGCCTAATTAAATGCCCTGCATGAGTGGGGGTGGCGCGCATGATACATGCACATGAGTGCATCGTGACAAAAACGGCTTTCGCACTTCCTTGCACGCTTAGGGTTGTGTTCGGTACACTCCTTTCCTAACTCACCTCTCTCTTTTTCTATGCGCACGCTTTTCAAACTGCTAAATGGTGTGTTTTTTACAAAAAGTTTCTATACGAAAGTTGCTTTAAAAATCATATTAATCCATTTTTCAAAAAAAATTAGCAAATACTTAATTAATCATAAGAAAATGTGTCGCTCCGTTTTACGTGCGCGGGAGGTGAGTTCCCAACCTTACCTCCCAAAACAGCCTAGGTCATGTTGAACACGCGAGCTTCAAGGTGCATGCGAAGCGGCCCATATACATTCCCATGCATGCACTTTTGGACTTGTGGCCATATAGTGTAGGCCCAAAAGTTTGTTTGATGTTTTATCATTTGAACTTTTTTTTCAAATTCGTTTAAAATTTCATCTCTAGAAGGTTTAGATGTCAAAATTTTATCTACATCACATTTCTACAAAAGTTTGGGTAAAAATCACAAGATGCCAAAAAAGTTTCTTTAGGGAAGGTCTTGAAAATTAAGGAAATTTTGAACCTCCAATGGAAAGCAATCTCCAACAGAAAAGCTTCTTTAATGCCTGCCTGCATATGTAGGTCATGCATGGGTAGAACATGGAGCTAGTTTGCGTGGTGCGAGGGGCATTGAGCCGTCAAGGGAAAAGTATCGCCATCGTCATCGCCCGGAATCCGAGTTGCTCGCCCAGTGGTGGCGGTGGCGTGGAGGCCGACGTCTTGTTCCTTTTCTTGCAGTTGCCGGTGAGGTGGAGGGAGCAGTCGATGTCCTCAATGACGATGAGCGAGCGGTTTGTGGTCTGGATGAGAAGCGCGCGTTCGTGTGTAGCCTCCGCGCCTGCGATGACCGCTCCAGGTGGTCCGCCGCAGCGGCGAGGTGGGCCAGGTATGCCGGGAGCACCGCCGCGGCGTGCCGCTTGGGCAGCCACAGCGAGAACGACTTCCGCTCCCCGAATGAGTCCTGGAGCATGTCGTCATGGTGCGTCCAAACAGCCGAGGAACTCCGGCACGTCGAAGTAGGAGTATGGCGTGAGCGAGTCCTGGAGCGACTGCCACAGTGAGTGGTGCAGATAGAACTCCATTACCGTCGAATTGGATCTCTGAGCTCGGAGCTGTGAGCTCAGCTAGCTGCTTGCTCAGCTGCTGCCTAAGCTGCTAAGCTGGACAGCAGCGACGCCATCACCATCACCATCGCCCGAAGCCGAGCTGCTTGCCGCTGCTTTGGCTAGCCAGCAGGAGAAGAAGGGAGAGAGAGGAGATGAAGAAGAAAATAGGGGAGAAGACGGAAGGGGATAGAAAACGTGACGGTGATGGCATGGTTTAAATTTGACAAAATACTGATGTCACCCAGACGATATTACAAATAGTAGTGGTATTATTTTTAATTGGGCAAAGTTGCAATGGCTTGGATCCAATTAACCTAAAAAATCATATCTCATCATATTTCCTATAAGGGACAGTAGATAACATTATAATAAAAAAAGATGAAGCAATTTTTATGCTGTGAAATTGTTTGTAAACTTTAATATACTAAATGATAGGAATGTCTCCTATATTCATATAAATATCACATTATCCTGCTTAAACCTTATACATCATTAATACACTAAAATATCCACTATTTACCTAAGTGTTCGTGTTTGAATTATTTTAAAATCGTGTATAAATATTCTACAAATACCACTTCTACCGGTTAATGGGTTAACACCGTTAAAAGTAGACATGAATGCTTCTCTAATGGGTGAAGTCGACGGTGCCTACCAAGACTTACTTTTTCTACCTCCTTGAAACATGTGTCCTGCAAACGTAGTCGTGTCTCTCAAGACCAACGTGAAGTACAACTTTAACACTAGTTTACTACTGGTGCCCTCACAGAGGATTGCATCGATAAGCACGAAGTTGAGCACTATTACCAACAGAGACCTCCACTGGGCTTGCCGCCTCAACTTAGCCATATGTATGCCCCTGCTATACTTATAGCAGCATAGCAACCTCTGTTATCTGTACTTGGTGCCCTTCAAGAAAGGACAAAGAGAAGATGAAGGTGATGAAAATATTTTTTCATAAATATATATTTTTAAGTAGGTTTATGGTATAGGGCAGACACAATTTGTTTATGGTGTTAATCGGTACTACTCAAAATTTTATTTTATAGATACAATATTGTTTGTTGAAAATATCATTCAATAATACTTAAAAATAGCTAAAGAGACATATAACTATGATATTCTCCAAAGCACCAGTTTATATTTTGACAAAGAACTATAGTTTAGCCACTAGTTATTTTCAACACCCATAGTTCACAATTATATGAGACACACTGGTGTCTATTAACTGTCCCAAACTAATTTACAATAACTAATTCATTAGAGTACACTTCTAGTCACGTCAGTGAAGTACATGACATACATCCATCAATTATGCCAAACATATTATAATTTCTTAACTACAAGAAAATATATGTGAGTAGTTCATTTGCAGACAAAACTATTGGCAAAGAAAAAACAAACCTATATGACCATAATTCTCGTGATGGATTATGGGGTTATATTATAGAAAAATCATTGGCTGAAAATACCAAACAAATAGTTCTGAAAAATTAAAAAAGAGCTTTGCGAATCTAATCTCACACAAATTAAAATCAAATCAAATTTACTTGAAACAAACACAACTAAATTCTATTGTTTTTATTTTTACACATGTTGATTTGAATTAGTATTGTATATTTTTCAGATGATATTTAACATCACAAAACATGATGTAACATTATTTGAAAAATTATCAAGTCATCACTTATTAATGTTGGCTCCATATGTTGTGATGTATTTAGCATTACAATATGACTATTATAAGTCATCAATAATTTATTTAATTAAAGAAATAAAATGAGATTATGAATTAGATAAATAATTCAAAAATAATTTAAAAGATGGACATGATTTGATATTCTATCTTCTAGTTTAACTGTGCGTTTTGTGGAGTAATATGTTTTTTTATCTCTATATTATAGAAAATCCTATTTTAAAGACCGTGGACTTTTTTGATAGTACTTCTTACGTACGTACGTTTTTTGGGATTTAATGAGTAGTCAAGTTCTTGATCGATGATAATCTCTATCGAGCAAATAGCATTCCGATTTATGTTGCAGTGATCTCGCTGCAAAGACAACAATAATCAGGATTCTTGAGTTCCTCATAAAAGAACCACACTTGGAATTGGTAGCGTTACTATAGATTGGAATTGGTAGCGTTACTATAGATTGGAATTGGATTGTGTAGCATGAAAATAGGAGAGGATTTTGTTAGTTTGTGGAGGCTGGTATACGGGATGTGAAGAGGTGGGTAGGACCGGTGGTTCTAAATTATTAGAATGTCATGTGACGGTTTAGAAGCGTTTGTATGAGGTCACATGGCAGCATATGAATATTTATATGACGTTTAATGGACTTTTAGTATATAATAGATAAATAGATAGATTGCTAGTACGTTACATCGGGTAAACCAAAAATATAATTTATTAGCTAATTAGAGTTTAATATTTGTCATGTCGACACAACTTGTTTAGAATAGCTTATTTCTTGTATGCCAGCTACAACTTCAGCTAAAATTTTTGAAAAAAGAACTTTTCCCACATACTAAAATAGGTCTGTCTACGTAACACCGGTTGCCTGCATATTTTAATGTCATAGAATCGTACACCGTGATTTTGATGCGTTGAGCGCAATCAAGAAGGGAAGAAAAGATTAGAAAGTCAAGGAAAGAGAGAGAGCATGATCAACAGAAGGTGAGTAAGACGATAGCGTAAAAGAACAGGGGAGACGGTTAGAGAGAAGAAGATGATTGGGGAATAAAATATGAATGGAACCCTGACACAAGTTATTTTTAAAAAAAACAAACCTGACACATAGAAACTACGAATTAAACCTGGTGTATCTCACATTGGTACGGGCATACGGCAGGCACCACATGTAATTGTATAGGTAGAGATGACACCATGCATCCACTGACCCACACACGTATGTATAGAGAATTAATCAGCAGTTGCAGTCTTGCATTGTTCGATCATGGATTATAAGTAGCAGTATTATTGGACTAGTGGTTGATCGATTAATGTATTAATACAGTAGCTGCCACTGTTCGATCCATGATGAACGGCTCTACAATCTTTTTCTTTCATCTTGTTCGTGGAATCGACATACATGAAAAGGTCACCGACGCCGACGCCGCCGTGGCAGCTCGGGCCAAAACTTCCCACCTGCAGCACAGCCGCCGCTCCGCCACGACGCTATCTCCTTCCAACTCGGATGCTCTAGGCGCAAATGTGTGCGACGCCATTAAGCGGGACCTCACTACTAGAAAAAGCATTATCGCAAGCGGCCGAAAACGGTCTTCGCGGACGGGGCGGCCATCCGCCTGTAAGGAAACAACTGTGAAGATCGCCGAACTCGAACTCTCGTTCTCGCTCTCACTCTCACTCTCACAATCTCTGAACTTTGTCGGACGTGAATAGTCAACTGAAGAACAAAGAGAAAACACTAGCTGAGTTTTGGCGCAACTTAATAAGTTGCTGCCTTTCTGGTTTCTATTTATTCTCCTCAATTACAGAGTTTGTTACATGCATAATAGAAAAAAAAACGCTCGATTGATCTGGATCCACTACTGACCGTGCCATCCCACGATCCGATTCAATCCAACCGAAAAACTAGGGCAAACTATTTTAATCACCTAGGTACTCATCTATTATATATCAACCAAATGGTTATGAAAATAATTTCAAATAATTTGACAAGATAGATTAATGTGTAACATATTACTTCACAAACATGCAAATTCAAATTCGACTTCTATAAGTTGTAACAAAAATAATAAATGTATACGAATATTCACTGTCAAATTTATTATTTTTGTTATAACTTGTAGAAGTCAAATTTAAATTTACATGTTTGTGGAGTGATATATTACACATTAATATATCTTGCCAAATTTTTTAATTTTTTTCATGACCATTTGGTTAACATGCAATAAACGAGTGAACATTCACCTAGGTGATTAGAATCCATCTCCAAAAACTAGCTACAAGACAGCTACATGCTAACTGAAAAATGAAACGGCTGCTGACAGAATCTAATTCAGCTTCAGCCAGCCATATGCAACGCAACAATGGAAACTTTTTTAGATAATGGAAGCTTTATTGATCTCAGGCAAAAGTTCTGAGGATACTTCCGGCCTCTGCACCATGACAGTGCACACAGCCAACAAACTACAACACACTCAAAAGAAGAAGAAAAAAAAACCAGCTTGCAAGATCCAAGGCCCTACAACCCGAAGACTAGGTCGCCATCCATATGCCGGGGTAAAAAACTCCTTGACCACTTGCTAATGTAGACAAGCCGCATTGATAAAGCCCTGCAAATTGGGCTTCTGGAGAATAACCCATGATCGGAGCCAATGTGTAATCAAGAAAATAACCTGCAAAGGAGAAGAAACAATTTTCCTGTCAAAAACCACATCATTCCTTGAGAGCCAAATTGCCCAACAAGTTGTTACCGCTCCTAGTAAAACAAGAGGTCTAAACTCTTTGGTATGTCGCAAAACCCATTGCCCAAACATATGTGACACGTTCCTGGGTGAACAAATGTTTGAAGCAATCTGGATTAGAGACCAAACTGACCGGGCTAGCTGACATTTGAAAAATAATTGTTTTATCATTTCTTCCATGTGGCAAAAACAACAGGTCTTACTCCCTTTCCATTTCTCCCTTTCCATTTCCATTTAGCCAGGTTATCTTTTGTTAACACCACTCCTCAACATAGATACCACAAAAAAGATCTTTACTTTAAGAGGCATTTTTAACTTCCAGATAGTTTTGTTAATATTGGGAACTCCTGTATGAGCCAAAGCAAGATAATGAGATTTAATCGAGAATCTTCCATCCGGTGTTAGATTCCATTTAAACTCATCTTGCTCATGTGACAAAACGATATTAGTGATGCATGGGAATAGATGATTCCACGCCACTAATTTGGAGCCAATAATATCCCTACGCCAAGTGAAATTTAACGGGGTTGTTTGGAGAATATTTGATATGGTCGCTTGTTTGTGTCTTACAACGTTATAAAGACAAGGGTACTGTTCTTGTAAAGTTGTATTACCCAACCATTTATCTTCCCAAAACCGAACTTGAGAACCATCCTTAATAGAGAAAGAGCCAAACTTTAAAAAATCGGATTTGACTCTCATAAGGCTAGCCCAAAAGTGTGAATCCCCAGGTTCCACTGTACTTGTGATAAAGGTTTGTGAACCAAGGTATTTATTACGCAACATCTGTTGCCACACTCCATCGGTTGATAGTAATTTAAAAAAGCCACTTGCTTAGAAGGGCTATATTTTTAAGTTCCAAGTCTTGTATTCCCAATCCCCCTTGATCTTTAGGTCCACACAAAATGTCCCATCTTGCCAGCCGATACTTTCTTTTATGTCCATCTTCTTGCCAATAAAACCTAGACCTAAGGTAATCCAATTTCTTAATTACTCCTTTAGGTATAGCAAAGAAAGACATCATATACATTAGCAAACTTGTGAGAATAGAATTTATGAGCATCAGTCTCCCCCCAAGTGAAAGAAGTTTGCCTTTCCAACTTGCTAGTCGTTTTTCAAAACGTTCTAGCACCTCCTTCCAATCTGCGTTACAGAGTTTCCTATAATGTATAGGAATTCCTAGGTAACAAAAAGGAAAGTTACCAATGGCACATCCAAAAAGGTCAGTGTATTGATCTTGGCAAACTTTAGCCTCACCAAGACAATAAATTTCACTTTTATGAAAATTGATTTTGAGGCCCGACAGTTGTTCGATAGCGTTGAGGAGCGTTTTCAAATTGCATGCCTTTTCTAGATCATGTTCCAATAATAGAATAGTATCATCTCCATATTGCAGAATTGACAAACCACCATCAATGAGATGTGGCACTATTCCATCAATCTGACCAGCTGATTGTGCTCTCTGTATCATAACGACGAGCATGTCAGCTATAAGGTTACAAAGAATGGGAGAGAGAGGATCTCCTTGTCGAAGACCTTTCTTTGTTTGAAAGAAACGTTCAACATCGTCATTCACTTTGATGGCTACACTTCCTCCCAAAATGAAGGACTCAATCCAAGAAATCCATTTTGGCGAGAAACCTTTCATACGAAGGGTTTGTAGCAAGAAAGGCCATTTGACTTTGTCATAGGCTTTCTCAAAGTCATTCTTGAGAATGATCCCACTCTGCTTCTTGCTATGCAATTCGTGAATCATCTCATGAAGTACAACCACCCCATCCAAAATGTTGCAACCTCTCATAGAAGTTGTCTGAGTTGGTTTCACTATTCCGTCAGCCACTGAATTAATTCTATTGGTGGCAACCTTAGTGAAAATATTAAAGCTTCAATCGGATCGATCGCTGAGCTATGACGATGCTTGTGGTGTGATTGTTGGGTTGGTTTGATCAGATTGCTCAAGCAGAAGGCCTTCAATTCGCATACCCTATCGACACAGGCATATGTGCATGAGGGTGAGTGGCATGCGATGTTGTGTGAGGTCAGTGGGGCACGCGGCGCGGACACCAACACACGCGAGAGAATCAAAATCGGTCTCAGGAGGGCGCACACAAGACATGAAGAGGCGACGTAGATGACGCGAGCAACGACGGAAAAAATACGTATTTTTTATCTAGGTTAGGTTAGATTAGATTAGAGTTGGATTAGATAGATAGATACTGGATGTAGTACTTATTAGCCTAGGGGGTACTTGAGGAGTTGGGATACATTCCCTCTAACTTGATGAAGTCCCCAGTATAGCTGGTCTGATCGCCGTGTGCACACCGATCTGACCGTACCTTTGTCGCCGGTCTGACCGGCGTTGTCTGGCTGGACGTACCACCGCCTCCCAGCCTGCTGCCTTCTCGCCACCACCGATCTGATCGCTTACCTGCCGCCGGTTAGACCGCCAGTGTCTCGCCGGTTAAACCGCTTGCTTGCCTTCTGTCAAACTGCCGGGATCCAGAAAAACATGTATCGACGAAACTCTTGAAAGTAGATCAACTTTATTTCATCAATATGTGTTTACAAACTACATCTAAAGTACTACTCTCTCAACTCACTAACTAGAATCGAAGCCTCGAAGCAAACCCTAACTTTTTCTTTCCCAAAAAATCGATATACTCCTAGCCTCAATTCCTCTTCTATTTATACCCATAATGTGACTGCCCCTAGCCACGAATCCAACTAGAATTAGGACTCCTAATCACATAAGAAACCTACCAAACCAGGGAAACAACATCCTCATACAACTTCACACTCCAATCTTTCTAAACTTGGACTCCAATCTTCCCAAACTTAGACTCCAATCCAAATTTGACTCCTCTTTTCATACGCACACAACACCACGTGTATACCATATGAAAACCTTCACCTCCATGTGCATTATTCTTTAGCCTGAGCATCTCACGTGATCTCCTTGACCGTCTGAACCTTAACTTCTCTCAAGCCTAGTCCCAATCCATCACCGGCTATACTTCCATGGCCTCAAGCAACACCTGCACATGAACAACAAAGAAACTCTATATCCGAGTACAAGTTCGCACCAACTTGACTCGCATCAGCACACAATAGTATCACATACGAATAGAAATCATCTAGAAATCATATACATGAAGCAATCTAGAAATTCCACGAATATAATCCGAAACCAACTCCAACCCAGAGGTGTGTGGCCGGTCCGACCGGGTGGCCCGACGGTCTGACCGATGCCTCCTTCCCAGGCTAACCGGCCACCCAGTACCAACCTACACTGATTACCGTCTGAAAACACTATGCACCGTATTTTCATAAACACTCACCTTTGATAATTTGTTCATCACCAAGATTAAATCAACACCTTGATTTCACACCCACTTCTTCACCAACAACGGCACTTCTCCGATGACCACAACCCTTCTCCAATGAGCACCGCCTGGGGTTAGAGAGATGGCCGGGGCAGCGACGGCTCGGCGATGGTGTCGCCATAGCCAGCCATGGGTGGTTAGCGGGTAGGTTGCTGGATCTGGCAGCACTGGTGCTTGAGGCGAGGCTAGCAGGCAAGCCTTTGCGGGGAAAGTTTGTCGTTGAGTTCAACCGAGAAGGAGATGAGAGAAAGAAATGCCAACGTGTTAAGCTGGAGGTTGAGGAATCATTTGGATGTTAACAAACAGTTAGGATTATCGACTAATATTTTGTGGAAGTTCAGCCGCCTGAGCAGTAGAGCCCCTGTCTGTTTCCAGTTCCAAACTTCCACCCAGTAAATGGCATATGTTCAAAAATACCCATGAGACAATACGGTGGTATTTTAGATAATGGAATTCAGTTTTCCCTCTGCACTAACTAGAATGCACACACCTATATTTTAGTTTTAATTCTAAATTTCTTTTATTCTCCTGTTCTCGCATTTCGGTATTTCAAATTGTGTATTTGAACTTGTCCTTTTTAGTATTTTTAAATCTGAGTTTCATTCATTTTGGATCCACGTGGAATCTTTGTTTTATTTTACGAGGTAGAACATTAATTATGATCTATAGGGTCAAACCATGAACCAAAATTATCGGGACGCCACAAGAGTTACATAAAAGGGTACATGCAACACGAGAAATTAATAGAACAGATCGAAAAATCCCTTAACTCATACGGTATGACATTCTCTAGTATTTATGTAATATAATTCTCTAGATAGATATGTTGTTTATTGAGTATTGAGGATGTGAAACTACGTATTTAATTAGGAGGAAAAATCTTTGTTAAAATCCTTTAGTTCCTACAAGTAGAGCAACAGACTATATCAATTCCTCTGTTTTTTATTGAAACATTGATATCACGACAATTCAATTCCAAAATGAAATAAGCCTGCTCTATGTATAAAAGGGCTGATTTCAATATGTAGTTTACTCATGTTGCCTCATGTTGAGGGTATTTACTCTTTAAAACTTTTCTTTTGTTTTGCAAAAGATCATATATATCTTGAACACGGGATTTGTATCGTAGGCATACATTGGAACATCCGAAAGCCATGATTGTAAGAAGAGATATTAGCCAAGGAGATGACAAGGGAAAGTGGACAGTTGATAACAATGAAGAGATTAGGAGTTTCACAGAACATGACATTGAGAGAATTACTAGTAACTATAGCACTCCCATTGGAAAAGGTGGATTTGGAAAAGTCTTTAAAGGAGTCCTTGATGATGACGACGATGATGCAGTTGCAGTGAAGAGATATATCCGCACAGATTTGAGAGAGAAGGTTATAGAAGAAGTAAGTATTCATAGTAAAATCAACCATAAGAATGTAGTGAAACTCATAGGCTATAGTACGGGGGAGAACACCCTGACGATGGTAACTGAGTTTGTCTCCAACGGAAACCTTGAAGATGCACTTCACAAGAGTGATATTTCTATTTCTTTCAATACAACATTGGGCATTGCTATTGGGTGTGCAGAAGCATTGAGCTACATGCATTCTTTAGCTGGTGTTGACAGTTGCCTTGTATGTCGTGGTGATATTAAGCCAGCAAACATACTTCTAAATGACAGTTTTACAGCAAAAGTATCTGATTTTGGACTGTCAAGGCTTATTTTGGGAGGCATCACTCGATGTACAAATACTGTAAAAGGAAGTATAGAATACAAGGATCCTATATATCTTCAAACAGGGCGCATTGTCCGAAGGAGTGATGTCTATAGTTTTGGGATAGTTCTCCTGGAACTAATCACTAGAAAAAGCTGAAGATTGTGGCAAAACGCCTTCTGGTGCTCTGAAAAACTCTGCGTGTAGGAGACAGGAGCATAAGCCGAAGATTCTTTTGGAGAGCAGAAAATGAATTGGATGTAGGGAGTGGCCAAGGAACAAGCAGTATCAGATCTACTAGCTCAATGATACGCCATTTTGGCATTTCTAAGAGGAATCACATCAATTCTGATATACTACTAGAACTCAGCAATGTTAGAAGAATATACACAAAGGAAGAAGTAAGTCGATACACGGAAAATTACTCGTATCTAATTGGTAAAGGATGGTCATCTGATATTTATAAAGGGAAACTTGAGGACAACACGTCGGTGGCTGTTATGAAATCTAGTGAGGTAAATGCAGCCCAAAAATGGCTTTTAGTAATGCAGCGATGATACAGTCTCAAATTATGCACAAGCACATCATCAAACTTCTAGGTTGTTGCTTGGACGATGATATTCTCGTTCTTGTTTACGAGTGTGCTTCTGAAGAGAATCTCTTTGACATTCTGTACAGTGAAGAAGATTTCCCACTGGTTTCAAGCCTGAAGATCGCAGTTAAGACTGCAGAAGCATTAGTGTACAATCATACTTGTATCGTCCGACACGGTTCTGTTTGGACAATCGATATTCCGCACGGTTATGTTAAGACGCCCAATATACTTGTCGACAGTAACTTTGTGCCAAAGCTAGCAGGCTTTTCAGTCTCACCGAGGTTTCTTGAGGACAACGAGTGTAGTATGTTTGGTTATAACAATATGAATTATTATAAGAACTACCTTGACCCAAGTTTTCGTGGAATACCAACAGTCCAAAATGATGTGTACAGCTTTGGCGTTGTCCTCTTGGAACTCATTAGCAGGAAGAAACCAGTATATCAAGAAGGGGAGAATCGCCTTGTCTCTGAATTCAGAGGTAGAGGCCGAACTGAACAAGCAATGTTTGATGAGAGAATCACAGCAGAAGAAAACACTCCTGTACTTGAAGATATTAGGTGTTTGGCATTGAATTGCACCAGTTCAGAAACCAATGATAGACCAACAATGAAGTTAGTAGCTCGACGCCTTGAGATGATCAGGAGATCTTGTGAACAGAGCTCAGCGCCTCAGCCCCATAACTATGACAAGTTAATTGAAACCGAAGCAGCAAAGGCTTTTGGTAGCGATGGTGAAACTAAATTTGGTTGCGCTGCATTTCTGTTTGGCTCATGGTTTGTAATTTTGGTTCGAAATTTCCAAAAATTTGTGAATTTGGACCCTTGACATGAAACTGTTTTGTCCGGAAATTGTAATTTTTTTATTTAGTAAAATTAACTCAAATTCAGTCAAAATTTATTCAACGTTCAAATTATTTCGTTCGTCCCCCAGTAGATTTGTGGATACAAAATAGTAAACCCCTGGTTTGGCTCACCTGCCAATTCGCTTCCTTCCCATAGCTCTGACAGACA
Source organism: Oryza officinalis (assembly GCA_008326285.1). NCBI lineage: Eukaryota > Viridiplantae > Streptophyta > Magnoliopsida > Poales > Poaceae > Oryza > Oryza officinalis. Next base: position 24,921,876 of record BDMV01000011.1, on the reverse strand, counting down.
CGAGTGCGCTCCTCAATCACTACTACTCCAAAAGAAGAGAAAGCAAAGTCACCCATGGATGTAGGAGCCACACAAGCTCGATCGGCAGGATCGCCGCCGACTGCCTTCGTCGGAGCTCGGAGATCGAGGCGCACACGTCGGCGTAGAGCGTGAGACTTCCCATCCGCGAGATGCAAATTCATGTGGGCCGAATTGATCGCCAGCAAAGATAGCGATCCAAACTCTCATGGGCCTATATAAGGCTGGGCCTTTGCTCCCTAATAGGACTAGGAGTATTCTTCCTCTTTTTTCAAATGTATGACGTCGTTGATTTTTTTAGATATGTTTGACCATTTGTTTTATTAAAAAAAATTATATAATTATCATTTATTTTATTATGACTTGATTTATTATCAAATATTCTTTAATCATGACATAAATATTTTTATATTTACACAAAAATTTTGAATAAGACGAATGATCAAATGTTGATAAAAAGTCAACGGCACCTTACATTAAATTAAAAAATGAAGAGAATGCTATTTTTGTGGGCTCGTATGGACAGCTTCTTCGAGAAGCTTCCTTTCGCCGCCGCCAAGAATATCTCCGTCGTCGCTGTCCGCCTCCTCCCGTCCACCCCGGTCGCCACGGATCGGTAGCTTCGATTCGAGGCACACCCTATCATTAATCTTGAAGCTTTTTAATTCCATATTGATTCGTTCCAATAATTTGGGGTTTCGGAGTCAAACCCTTGCATATTTCTTCATGTGGACGGATCTTGCATCCACGGTTCTCTCGAATATTGAACTGAAATCATCAAACTAGCGACCAATAAATAAATCTATCCGTGGATCGCATTGTTCCTCAATATATTATGTGCGCATCTGCGACCATTCGCAGGAGCTACCTAGGGATGCTTGAGCAGCCGAGCTTTAGAACAAGGCGACGCCGACGGCGAGCTCCGTCCTGATCGCCGGCAGCGCTATGTGGTGCTAATAGGTATGTGGATTAATTTTCCAGCGCCATATCCTTGCTTTTCTCTGAATATGTACGATGTATTTGACTGTCAGAGCTATGGAATTGTGCTGGAAGGGGTGTTAGAATCTCTCTCTTGTACATATGTTTCATTGCGTTAATTGAGATTCAACAACAACCTGGTTTCCTTGACAACATGCAGTAGTTATTTACATCGACTAAATAAAAGGTTATTTGTTTTTGTCTGGAAATTAAGGTTCAGAATCTGTAGGAAAGTGCAAAATATATTTATCTGTAAACGTAATTCAGCATCCTCGGTTTTGCATAAAACTATCAATACCATGGTAAACTAAGCTATTATAATGGTTGAACCTTATTGTGGGCTGTGTTAAATTATTGTTTGCGGAGCAGGTTTTCAAGACTTTAGTCGGGTCATTGGACACCACATGTTCAGTATTATTGGCACAAACTGGAATTTCTGGAAAATATGTGTGCTGCTAGTTCTACCGCTAGAGATCTCATAGACATGGATAATGGCATCATAAATTTCACTGAAGATGAGATTGAAACAATTACTAGCGGCTGTGCCACTCTCATCGGAAAAGGTGGCTTCGGAGAAGTCTATAGAGGGGTCCTTGATAATGACGATCTAGTTGCAGTGAAAAGATATATCAGGGGAGATCTGATACAAGAGTTTATGGAAGAAGTAAGAATCCATAGTCAAATCGACCACAAGAACATAGTGAAGCTCATAGGCTATTGCAGAGGGGAAAACAGTCTATTGATGGTAACAGAGTATGTATCCAACGGAAACCTCGAAGACATACTTCACAACAGAAAAGTTGCTATGCCATTGGATAGAAGATTGGGTATTGCTATAGGGTGTGCACAGGCACTGTACTACATGCATTCGATGCATCTATCGACTGACAGCTTGGTTTGTCATGGGGATATTAAGTGTGCCAACATACTTTTAGATGACAATCTTACTACAAAAATATCGGATTTTGGACTGTCAAGGCTTCTTTCTGATGGGACCACTCGACACACTGTGAATGTAAAAGGAAGTATTGATTACATGGATCCTATATATCTTCAAAAAGGGTGCCTTACTCCGAGGAATGATGTGTACGGTTTTGGAATTGTTCTCTTGGAACTAATAACTAGAAAAAGGGTAAAAGAGGGCAATATCAGCCTCATTGATACTTTTGGTGAAGCCTTTGTCAAAGGAAAAGTGCTGTTGAGGGAGCTATTTGATGATGAATTAGTAAATGAGGGCAATCTGGAGGTCCTTGAAACAATAGGAAAATTGGCAAACAAATGCCTCAATTTGAACATTAAAATTCGACCGAAAATGAATGTTGTAGCTGAACAACTTCTGAAGCTGTGGGGCAGGCCTGAGAGGAGGCCAAAGCTTGCTTAAGATGAGTTTGCGCATTTTTAAGAGGAATACTGTCAATCCTGAAATGAGGACAAAACTGCATAATGTTAAAGTTTTCACAACGGGGGAACTAATCAGAGTTACACAGAACTACTCATGTCTAATTGACAAGAGTTTGATGCATGAGGTTCATAAAGGAACACTCGAGGATAATACATTGGTAGCTGTGGTGACCTGTCTTTTTGACCATAAGTTACATCCCTCAGATGAGTTCATCCGCACAGTGAAGCTCATGTCTCAAATCGTCCACAAGAACATCATAAAACTCTTGGGCTATTGTTTTGAACACTATAGTCGGGTTCTTGTATTTGAGTATGCCTGTGCTAGTACAAGGCGCCTCACAGACATTCTTCATGGGAACAAAGATCATCTCTCACTGGAATTACGTCTGAAGATTGCAGTTCAAACTGCACAGGCATTAGTATACATCCAATCACCATCAACTCATGTTAGCCATCACGGTTGGGTCATGACTTCCAATATACTTATTGATGATAACTTCATACCAAAGGTGACAGGTCATACATCCATATTGCAGTGGATTAACATTTCCAAAGATTATAGTAAGCCTTCTGCGCGGAATGAGACAGACTACTCCCACTACAAGGACCCTAAATCAGCGAAAAACGATGTGTACAGTTTTGGCGTTGTTATATATGGCAAGAGTGGCCGCCTCATCATCGATTTCAGAAGAGCTTACATGACAGATGGAGCGGAAAGGAAATGTTCGACAATGAGATCTCAGCTGAAGATGATATCGCTGTCCTTGAACAGATTGGGAAGCTAGCAGTTCTATGCACCTGGAACAAACAAATACCACCTCCGTTCCAAAATGTAAGAGATTTTTGGTATGTATATGGACAATTCCAGGTATATCCTGAAATCCCTTATGTGTTGGGACGAAGGCAGTAGATGAGAGGCCAACAATGGAGCAAGTGGCTAAACACCTTGAGATGCTCAGGAGGTACTGGAAGAAGCGCAGGGCCACAAGTTGTACTGCAGCAGCTGTTAGCATCGGCTGAAATGCAGCGAAGTCAGTGAACTTGATCGGCCAGTGGCCATTGGCCAATCGCCAATAGGGAGACACTAGAGATTGATGATTGCATCTGAGATTAGGTTTGCATGTTACGTGTAATCTTTTTAGTTATATTTTCTGTGAAGCTGTTGTGTGATGTAATATTGATACTAATCCCTCTATTTCATATTATAAAGCGCTTTGATATTTTTTTCAAACTTTTTTAAAGTATGACCAAGTTTATAAAAAAATATAACATATTTTTTAAAAAAACAAATATATTATCAAAATATATTACATATTAGTTTTAGTGAAACTAATTTGGTGTTGTAGATGTTACTAATTTTTTTTATAAATTTAGTTAGACTTAAGTAAATTTAACTATGAAAAAATCAAAGCAACTTATAATATGAAATGGAGTGAGTAGAATTTACATTCATGATTTTCTCAAAAGAAAATCTAAAAACTTGCAGCTTAGTACTGTGGTACATTAAATTATATGCTGAAGGAGAAAGTTCATTTTGACTCGCTCAAATATAGGTCGCATATGATTCGTATCACTCAACCGCAAAATAAGATATATCGAACCCTCCAACTATTAAAACCATTAGAAGGCTCCCTTGTTTTGAGAGCGATTTTTGCTGACGTGGCACTCATGAGATATGTTTGACCCAATCTTTATTAGACGTGGTGCTAGAGAAAAAAATAAAAATACCAATAGAACCCACATGTCAGTGGGATTTACATTATTAGAAAAGAAAAAAAACACCCTCATGGGACCCATATGTCAGGGTACTCCCTCTATAAGCGCTCTCTCTCCATTTTTCCACTTAGGGACAACGTATGAAGCAGGAGGCGAAGCTGGCTAGCATGTCGGACGAGAAGTGGGCAATGGGGGAAGACAGCCACGACGCTCTTGACGATGGCAGCCTGGGCGAAGCTGGCCTTAGAGCGGGTGAGATGAGGGTGTCGACTCTAGTCTAGTTGAAGGGCACGGAGGAGATGGTGGCGCATGCAGAGGGCGGATGTGCCTCCTTTCTAGGGATGACGTCTCAAGCTGGACTGCCTACAGGGGCGCCACCCATGCCGCCAAAGTCCCTTGCCGACGGCATCGATCTAGGTGATGCGGGGGGAGATCATGGCATTATATTGGGCCGGTGAGATTCGGCCAGTGGGGCGACAGACTCCCCGTTGGTGCATGGAGCTAGAGCCTAGAGGTGAGGGCTGCAGCCTGCAGCGGGAAATAGATCCTCTAATTTACTGTCTTATGACTTTGAGGGGCTGACATGTGGCATGTCAGCGACCCATGTCAGAGGCAGTATGTCAGAGGAGCTCTCTCCCCTGCAGCGCATAGGCTACCGTCACAACCATCCCTACGGTGGAGCCCCAACCTCAACCTCCCATGCCCACTCCCGCCCATCCTTGGCATTGCCACCCCCACGCAGGGCAGGAGGGCCCGCGTTGTGCCAGACCAAAGGTGTCAAGATGGGAATGGTTAGGATTGATCGATTTATCCGTTGAACCTATCCAAAAATTTGCTCCAATGGATCTTTAGGATCACTCCAAAAATGTAAATGGATCAAACGGATCGAACCATTAGCACCTAGGTTTAAAGGGTTCAAACCAAAATGGCTTCATATGTATAAATGTTTCAAAATTGATACAAAGTTACTTCTCTATATACTAAATCATTCCTAAAAAATCAACTAAATTTAATAAGTTTCATAGTGTGAATGCAAGTTTAAATTTTTTGAGTCCAAGTTTTACACGCATGTAACTAAAATTTCTAGGTCTATTAGTAATGCATTGTGGGTCCCACATGTCTAAATAGCTCAAAATTTGTATAAAGTTTCTTCTCTGTATAATAAATCATTCCTACAAAATTCAACTGAATTTGACAAGTTTTTATAATGTGAACACGAGTTTAAAAGTTTTGGCCCAAGTTTTACACATATATAATATGAATTTCTTAGTCTATTAATAGTGCATTATGGGCCCCACATGTATAAATGGCTTAAAATTTACAGAAAGTTGCTTCTCTGTGCAAGAAATCATTCCTACAAAATTTAACTGAACTTGACAAGTTTTTATAGTGTGAACGCGAGTTTAAAAATTTTGGGTCCAAGTTTTACACACATCTAATAAGAATTTCTTGGTCTACTACTAATTTAGCTGATCCATTTGAATATCCATGGATAACCTATTGATATAATAGACTTACAAAGGATAGACCCTGTTGAACCATGGATCAACGAACTCACTGAAAATGGTTTAGGTTCGATCCGTATCCTAACCATTCCCATCCTGACAGAGGTGACCTTCTGCTTCCCAGACAACCTGGGCTCGGGGATGGCACGGATGGCGGAGGGTTCAACCAGATTGGCTCCGAGGACGAGCTCTTCTCCTCCTTCGTGAACATGGAGAAGATCGTCAGCGTTGACTGCAACTATGCCGCCGAGACGTCCTCCCCACCGCGCGTCCTTCGGTGGGTTTGCCTTTGTGAGTTCTTGCATTGCACTCATCCATGCGAGATTGGTGATAGAAAGAAGAAAGAGAGGGGAGAAGTGTGGGCACTCACATGTGGACCCCATAGTTATTATTATTTTTTCTCTTATCACTTACATATTGGTCCTATGTCTATTTTCAATTACGTTCTGATGTGTGGGCTGACACGTAAACGTCACACCAGTGAAAACCATTCTCAAAACAGCCGAGGGAGTCATTTTGATCAGTTTTAATAGTTGACGGGCAGGAATAAGATCCGACATATATTTTGAGGGAGCCAATATGGACTTTCTCCCTTCCTCATATGCTACTGGGCTGGTGCACATCCAGGTTGGAATAAGTTCATCTGAGGTCCTTTAACTTGTCAACGAATCTGATTTTCGTCCTTCAACCAAAAAACCAGCTAGAACAGGTCCCTCAACTGTCAAAACGGTGTACTATAAGTCCCATAGCGGTTTGGACGGCGGTTTTAGTTGACGTGGCGTCTACGTGGCTAATTTGACTCGGTCTTCATCTGACGTGACATTGATATGGCGCTTACGTGGCAATTTAATTTGAATAATAATAATAAATTGTGGCCTCACATATCAATTACAAAAAAAATTTAATTAAAAAATGGTAGGGCCCATGTGGGCCCCACATGTCATTTTCATCCTCTCCTCTTCTTCCTCCTCTCTCTCTCTGCCTCTCCTCCTCTCCAATCTCCCCATCTCCTCCACCACATGGATCCCGCCACCAGCCAAGGAAGGCGTCGTGCCAGCGATCTTGCGCACTTCACCCATCTACCTCCCCCATCTCCTCCTCCCGCCGCCGGCCACGGCGTCCCACGCCTGAACTGTCAGATTTGTGCAACCGCGGTGATGGTCCTCATCCCGTCGCCGGCCACGGCCTCCCGCGGTGGAGACCGCCGTGAGCTACTGGATTTGCTCAACCGCAGCGTCGGTCCTCCTCCCACTGTCGGCCACGGCGTCCCACGGCGGAGATCGCTACTGAGTTGTTGGATTGTGCAGCCACGACGACTGTCCTCCTCTCGTCGCTGTTCACGGCCTCAAGAAGTGTGTACTGAGGAGCATCCTGGTAGGACGCCCCTTCGCCGTTGCTGCCCCCTCCTCCGCCTGCCACCCACTCCGCTCTGTCGGCCGACTCTGCCCGCCGCCGCCTCGCCCTGCCCGTCATCCACTCTGGCAGGGGAGATAGAGAATAGAGAGAAGAGGAAGGTGTGAGGATGACATGTGGGGCCCACGTGGGCCCCACCAATTTTTAATTATTTTGTGTGTAGCTGACACGTAGGTCCATGATTTTTATTATTTTTCTGAGATCGAATTGCCACGTAAGCGTCACGTCAATGCCACGTCAGATGAAGACTGAATCAAATTAGCCATGTAGGCGCCACATCAGCCAAAACCGTCTTCCAAACCGTCGAGGGAGCATGTTTGCATCGGTTTTGATAGTTGAGAAACCCGTTGTATTTGATTTTTCGGTTGTAGGACGAAAATCGGATTTGTTGACATAGGCTGATTTTGATGGATGGGCCCGACATGGGCCACTCCTCCTGTCCGAGAACATAGACGCAGCCAGAGCCCAGCCACATCTCCTTTACCTTTCCAAAGAAAAAAAAACAAACGTTTTATATTTTTCCCGTGGCTTTGCATCTTCCCACTCGCCCGCTCCATCCTCTTCCCGAAATTTCAAATCCTCCCACCCAAAAAACGCACCGACACCGCTGCCCACCTCACCGCCGTTCTCCGCCGCCGCCGCCGACGCCCTCCATGGAGAAGATCTCCGTCGCCGTCCGCTTCCGCCCGCCTACCGCCGCCGCGGCGGACCAGTCCCCCTCCTTCACCGGCGGCGACCGCGAGTGGCGCGTCGACGACACCCGCATCACCCTCCTCCACCGCAGCGCCCCCGTCCCCGGCGCCTCCTTCGCCTTCGGTATGCTCCCCCTCTCTCCCTCCTCGCTCGCGCGCGCGTTCTCACGTTCTGCTTGGTTTCCGCCTGCCGGGGATGCAGACCACGTGTTCGACGGGACGGCCACGAACGAGCGGATCTACGGCGTGCTCGTGCGCTCCCTCATCCGCGCCGCGGTCGACGGGTTCAACGGCACCGCCTTCGCGTACGGCCAGACCAGCAGCGGGAAGACGTTCACTATGAACGGCTCCGGCGACCAGCCCGGCATCATCCCGCTCGCCGTCCGCGACGTCTTCGACACCGCGCGCGAGGTAAATTGGTTGATTTCGCCGCTCTCCGATGTCACGGCCACGCTGAAGCTTTCGTCGATTGATTCGGTGCTGACCTCTCGGTGCAGGACGCGAACCGCGAGTTCCTCATCAGGGTCTCCTACATGGAGATTTACAACGAGGAAATCAATGATCTCTTGACGCTCGGGAGCGAGAAGCTGCCAATTCATGAGAGCTTAGAGGTAGAAATGGCTTCTCTTGGATAAAGATGCTTTGGGGGCTTCATCTAATTGCGATATAGATTTATACAATTATGTTATTCTTTCCATAGCGTGGTGTCTATGTGGCTGGGCTACGGGAGGAAATTGTGAACAGTGCCGAGCAAGTGTTTGAGCTGTTGGAGCTTGGAGAAGGTACTATTTCCGAGTAATAACGTTATATTTGTTCAAGCTACTTACCTGTTTTCACGAGTTTAGAAGCTTGTTTTATTCTTGAAACATGGTCTGGCTTTTCTTATAGCAAATAGGCATTTTGGGGAGACAAATATGAATGTGCGGAGCAGCAGATCACATACTATTTTCAGAATGGTATGGAATACTCAATATTTTTGTCACTCCACCAATTTCCAGTCCATAGATAATTGGAGTAAAGTTGAGATGATGCCAATTTTGTGAATTTGTATCATCGTATTGGTTGCAGGTCATTGAAAGCAGCACAAAGAACCACATGGATACTGGAGATGCTATCCGTGTATCCGTCTTGGTATGTACTGCTCTCTCAATACCTATGTATTAAGTAAAAACAAATGTGTTGAGAATTGTATGACTAATCAATGTTGCCTTACTTATAGAACTTGGTGGATTTAGCTGGTTCAGAAAGAATTGCCAAGACGGGAGCTGGAGGGGTGCGTCTCAAGGAAGGGAAGCATATTAACAAAAGCTTGATGATTCTTGGAAATGTCATCAATAAGTTGAGTGAGAATGGAAAGCAAAGGTACACATATGGAGTATGGCATGGACTTCTTTCTCATTTGGCTCCCCACATAGTCATATAGCAATGATGGCATCTGCAACTTGTGTGTGTAGCTCTGATTTGTTATATATTAGCTATCCAAACAGTAACAAACTGCTATGAAACTTATAGTTTTATTGCAAGGTGGAAAGCACAGATTTGGTTGCGAAGCAAACATAGGCCTTGTAATAGTCAGTTTAATAACCAAAGAATATTGTAATCAGAAGTTATTGCGATTTTTTTTGAAGATTGGGAGTTTTGAAGAAAATATAAACTTTATCCAATTCTGCCTTCATTTTTACTAATCTAAAGAAAAAAATCGCCAATGAGTAGTTTTTATCCGAAGCAAAGAGAAATTCTATGAATGTTGAAACTTTGTAAGATCTTGTGTAGTTTTAGTTGCTTAGGTATTTTTTTAGATAATGAGGTGGTTAGTTATTTTGATGCAGAGGGCACATCCCCTATCGTGATAGTAAGCTGACTCGCATTTTGCAACCTGCACTTGGAGGCAACGCAAAAACATCAATCATTTGCACCGCTGCTCCTGAGGAGGTATGCTCTAGATACTTACAAATTATATCATGTACTAATAAATGTCTTGTACTTATATTTTTTTTGTTATTGCTTATCTCAACAAAAATGAACCTACAGATTCATGTTGAGGAAACCAGAGGAACTCTTCAATTTGCAAGTAGAGCAAAATGTGTCAGCAACTGTGCTCAAGTGAATGAGGTAAGTGTTAAGACATTGTTTAGAATGTGGAATTTTGTTCACCTGCATGAATCAAACTGTTAGCTATAAATCCATGTTATTTATTTTTATACAACTATAGCCCATTAGGCCCTAAAACATCAAAACTAAGTATATTGTTCTGAACTAATTCTCATAGCTGTATCAACCTATCGCTCATTAAGTCATTATTATAAAATTTCTTGTATTTGTTTCTTTACTTCTCTTAAAAAAACTAGCAAAATGCCCATGCTCTGCTATGGGTAAAAGAAAATATCAAGGGGTGATATTTTTTTTATCAAATATGTTAGTATCACTTGTTTGCTAATTTGAATATATGGTATTCACTTTTTGAACCAATTATTGGACTATTCCATAATATCAGAAAATATCAAGGGACAATTTGTAAAAATGGCAAAAGCAGTAATGGGTTGCCACCACCACTAGGGCCTTTTAGAGGAGTATAGATGAGGTATAATTGAATAATATATTTAATAACAGTGATCAGGTCATTGGTGTTCACCCAAATATTGCCCCTCTGTCTATCTTACTACATTAAATGATACTTCATTAAGTTCAAATTTGTTAGCATGTCAAGCGTTGAGTACCTAATAATAGTCACTGGCATGCCAGATTTTAACTGATGCAGCTCTGCTGAAGAGGCAAAAGCAGGAAATAGAAGAACTTCGCAAAAAGTTGCAGGTTATTCGTGTTTATTTTAGGTTTCTCTTGAAACTCAGGTGTGATAACATTATTTAACCTTTTCTTTTACTGAATACAGGGTTCTCATTCTGAAGTGTTGGAGCAGGTTATACTAAAGCAGCGCAATGACATGCATAAGGTAGGTAAAGATTAAAGGTTCTACTATTCCAGTAGAGCATGTATTTCTCATTTAAGAATGAGCATCCTTTCGTGCATACTGCATACATCCATCCATCTTTTTTTTACTTGACTAAAAGTTTTGTGGATTCTTTTTATGTAGTCTGAACTTGAGCGTGATCGACTAGCAATGGAACTTGACGAAGAAAGGAGGTTAAGGGAAACACTAGAGCACCGTTTGGCCGAGCAACAAAAGATGTTAGATGGAATTAATACCAGCATATCACCAGATGAGTTTACTGATTCTATCCAGGTATGTTTATTGGAGAAGTAGCATCATAACAACTTCAATCAGATTCACTAAGTGCAATCTCATGCCATGTGTTGGCTCTACTATTGAAAGCTTCTGCTCTATTTTTCGCTTTTTGTTGCTGATCCTTCATTATTGGCCTGTTGCAGTTCGGTGCATTAAAAACTCCAACTTCTAAAGAGAGACCAGCTGAATTTGTTGCAAGTCGTGCGAACTATTCAAAGGATGTAGAATTCAGCCCAATACCAGAAAATTTAGGGACTGTAGCTGACGAGGACCTCTGGATGCAGCTGAACAAGGGGTGTGTTACTGATCTCGAAATGCTTGAGATGACACCTGGTTTCAAATGTGCGCCATCCCTGGCGGATGATAAAGCATCAGTAAGTAACATTACCGATCCTTGTCTTTCGCTGCTGATTCTTCTGACTTGTTCATCTACAGAACAAAATGGGGTTTTATGCAGCAAACTATTACTAGTTAATATGGAAATGATAATAGAAATAGATAAATCAGAGATTGTTAATTCATCCGATATGCATAGTTTCTACAGACTTTTGGCACTAAGTTCCCCTGAAAAGACATTGGCTATTTGCTGCATAAATAGTAACAAGTACTTGCAAAATTTGAGTCCTAGATTGCCTTTTGAATCAAATCCAAAGGTGCATGTTGTTTCGAGAATAACCATTGCTTGTTGAGCATTTGGTGCCCAGTAATTCAGCATCCTCTGTAAGTGGCAACATTTCAAAATTCAATCTTGACACAAATGCCAGATTTCCAGATATAGTGAAATATGTGACATTTTCCATCAACAGTTTCGAGAGCTAAGGTCATGACAAAGTAGAAAGTAGACTCTTTTCCGAGTGTCCAAAACGACAATGATACAGGGATCCCCCATTGCTTGGCTTCTAATTAAAAATTGTCATCTCATGATAATCATACATTTTTAGCTCCTATAATCTGCCCGGTTAATTCAACTCCTGTTAAAAGTTTACGTCAATCCCCATGTCCATCGATCGAGCTGTCAAAAGCATCGTTACGGAACATGCTGCCAATGAGAACTGACTCCTACTTTTTATCACTGCTGCCAATCCTTTGTCTTCTCCCACAGGCCGCAACTCCAGATGAGGAACCAATCGACGCAAGATGCCAAAGGCTAGAGAAGGACTGCACCGCCGATAGGCAACAGCTCGAGGATTCAAAGGCGAGGTGTGCGGCGCTCGAGGATGAGCGCGACACGCTGAAGAAAGATAAGTCCTCCTTACTAGATGCGCTCGCCAAGTCTAGACAGGAGTGCGACCGTCTTGTCGCTGACAAGGAGGAGGCGCTCAGGGAGCTGGACATGGAGAAGGGCAGGATGGAGGAGCTCAAGCAGGAGATCAGGCTCTTCAGCCGGGCCTTCTCGCAGAGGCAAGGGCAGCTCACTTCCCTGTACACCAAGTCCAAGGCCATTGTGGAGAACTGCAAGACGTCCCAGTTGGCTTTGCCCTGATATGATACTCTTCAGCAGCTTAGTTGATCCATCTGCAACCATTCTTAATTGCAGATTGTGTATTTGTTTGCTGTTCGTGTGGTGGATTAGATTGCGTGGTATTACGAGCCGTGTGCAAAGTTCTGTGAAGTAGTGTATACCCCAAAAAGAACACATGCTTGTGTTTGTGATTTGGACTTCAGCTATGCTTTTAGTTAGCGTTCTGGAAGTGTCAAGCTGTATTTGACCAGTGGATGCGCCGTGTTTGTTTTAGCGGCATAAACCAGAATCAGATTGCCATCAATGTATCATACATTTCATACCAGAATCCCTTCAGTCTTCAAAATTTTGATTGGGTGTGCTGCACCCTACAAGATATATTGTTAGTTTGTTAGTAGCTTCGTTGTGCAAAATGCGTTGATAATCCATAAACAATTACTTCTGTCTCAAAAAAAAGTTTACTTTTGTACATGAATCTGTATAAAAGTGAACATAATTTGAGACGAGGGACCGAGGGAGTATACCCTTGCTACCAACGCTCTTGTCACAGATCAACAGTCAATTGTATTCTGACGACTGTCAGATCGGACCAAAATAACTACTATCCGTGAACATGAATTATGAATTTGTCCCTGAACAATGCCAGGGAATACGAAATTACGACTCCCTGTTTGACCCAAATTCACATCCATCCATGAACCATGGCCTGCACGTTGGCACGTATATCTGACAGGCACAATCACCTACAACGACACACAAGCCATTGTAGATACACGAGCAAACAGTTTGGCCCCAAACCGGATCGTCTCTGTCTGCAGCAGCAAGAGCAAGCAAACAACGGCGAGAGTCCGAATGCGCAGCAGCAAAGATTTCTGTATCCTTTTCTCCAGGCGACAAAATCAGCAACCCAATCACCGGCAGATTCCACTGTCAGGCACTAATCAGCACATCACACGGTCACACTCACACATCCCCTTAATTAATCACCCCGATTAGCTGTCTGATCAAATTGATTAAGGCTAAGATACAAGAGTTTCTTTTGTACATGTGTACATTTGTGACTCAGATGATGATGGCTCTAAGGACAAGTGTCACATTCTTGAGAGCTTCAGATACCTTAAACACACACACTTGATGATGAGGTGTGTGTATTAGTGTGTATCTTGTGGGATAAATAAAAACCAAGGGCATTGGATGAAGGTGACATGAAGCCTCCTTGGGAGACCAGGGCATTTAAGAAACCAAACGGTGATGTGCTGCTGCTGCAGAAGCAGCCAAAGGTGTGCTTGTGAGATGGCAATGGGGGTATCCAAGGGGGGTTTGTCTAGTTGTTTTTGGATTATCAGATGAGTAATCTTGCTTTTCCTGGTAATTAGATGTTTCAGGATTAGGTTGTGTTTTGATCAGACAATCAGACATGCCAGCTTGACATGAGGATGTGATTATCTCGCAGTGCTTAGGATACAAGGTGCGTCAAGTCAAATTGTGCTGATTCCTAAATGATATAAGCCACAGCCAAATTCAAATTTTAGAATTAATTCAAGTGTTTTTATCATATATGTTTTTAGCCTTGTTTTTTGAACCGCAAAGAGTACTAGTATAAAAGTACTACTCTGAAATTATTTTTCATTGTTCCAAACAAAATGTTTTGATAAGACATTTGCCATTTTTCCATTATTTTACAAGCAAAATGTTTTTTTTATTATTTTCCATTATTTTACAAACAAAATATTTCGGTATTATTTTTACAAACAAAATGTTTTGATAAGATATTTGCCATTTTTCATTTTTTTTATTACAAACAATCAGGCCATTGTTTTTAAAATTATGCTGGTAGATTTGTCCGAGACCATTTGGAAATTACTGTAAACTTGTAATATTCGAGAAATACATGGCAATGAGCTGTCAAAAAATGCACCTTGGAAGCACTGCCACATCACTATTCCTCTCGAGTGAAAGGAGTAACACACTAACAACCACTGGTCTCTGGAGTCAGAGGATCATTAGTTCTCTGATAGTATGCTGGTGGTAGTAAGAGCAAGAGCTTCAGATACAAACTTGTACTAGGAACCAGAATTCAAACCAAAACCACTGCAGCTAGCTCCAGCATTCAATTCAGAGCACTGTACACACTCTGCTCACCACCTCACCACAGTCTCACTCTCACCACAGCTCAACAAAGCCAAGAGCCAGCCAGCCATTCCCCAGCTTTTCACCTGGTGATTTGACCCAACAATTAGACATTCTCCGTCACTTTCCAACCCCAAATCACACACACTGAAACTGAGGTCAGCCATGCATGCAGCACCCAAACACCACCATTAGTAAAATACTTTTGATTTGTTTTCTCCCAACTCTACAATTAATTAAATTAAGTATAGTCCTATGTCCTATGTGGCACAAAAAACAATTAATTAAGGCTTGGTTTAGTTGCAAAATTTTTTTTTGGCAAAAACATCACATCAGATATACGGACACACATTTGAAGTATTAAACGTCAACTAATAACAAAACAAATTACAGATTCCGATTGTAAACTGTGAGACGAATCTTTTGAGCCTAATTAAGCCATCATTAGCACATGTGGATTACTGTAGCACTTATGGCTAATCATGACGTAATTAGGCTCAAAAGATTCATCTCGCAATTTACAGTCGAACTGTGTAATTGATTTTTTTTTCGTCCACATTTAATGCTCCATACATATGTCCAAACATTTGATGTGACGGAAAAGTTGGAAGTTTGAAAAAACTTTTTGGGAACTAAACACAGCCTAAATTAAATTGAGGTCAGCCATGCATGCAGCACCCAAACACAACATCATTAGTAAAACATGAATAGTAGTAGTAGATTATTTTTCCCTAATGCTACAATAATTAATCAATTAATTAAATTAAGTAAAGTACACTCCCATGTCCTATGTGGCAAAGACAAAGCAAGCAAGGCCAAAGATTGTCTGATGACAGGAGGGGTGGAGAGAACAGAAGAGAAGAGAGGACATAGTATGAATTATGCAGCAGATGGTTAGAGAGAGGGCTACAAGAATCTCTCCCTCAACCTCCATGTCTTCTTTCATTCATTGCACCATTCTTGTCTCTTCTTCACATCTCCCTATCCTTGGTTGGTTGCCCCCACTATTCATTTCTCTCTCTAAAACTTTCTCTCTCTAAGATTCTTGCCCTTTCTCCTCCTCCATTATAAGCTCCCCACCCTACACCATCTTCCAACCCCCTCTTCTTGCAAACACACACACATCTCTCTCTCTCTCTAGAATTCTTTGCTACTCTCTCTCTCTAGATTTCTTGCATTGCTTCTATAGCTTTTCTTGGTGTGGCAATGGCGGGCTTGTCGGCGTCGCCGTCGGGGAGGCGGCTGTCGGAGCTGCTGGAGGAGAAGCAGGAGCCGTTCTTCCTCGACCTTCACCTGCTGGAGAAGGGGTGCTCGTCGCGGCTGCTCGACGGCTACGACAGCACGGTGGCGATGTGCTGGCCGGCGGCGGCGGCCAGCAACGACGCCGCCGCATCCGTGCTCAGGCGGCTCACCAGCAAGAAGAAGAAGGAGGCGGCGAGAGGCGGAGCCAAGAAGACGAAGAAGCCGGCGGCGGCGGCGGCGGCCACAGGGCTCCTCCGTGTCCTCCTCTCCAAGATCCTCCACGGCAAGGCGGCGAACAACCGGAAGCCGGCGGCGCTGCAGTCGTCGGAGTCGTTCAACTTCAAGAAGGTTGCCTCCGCCGCCGCCGCCGCGCCGTCTCCGTGCTCGACCAAGCACCACCACCTCGACGCCGTCGAGGTCGCCGCCGCCGACGAGGAGGAGGAGGAGATGGAGTACACCGACTCGGAGTCGGACGACGAGAAGCAGTTCAGCCCGGTGTCCGTGCTGGAGCACCCGTTCGAGAGCTCCCCCATCCACAAGCGCTCGCCGTCGCGGGCGGCGCAGCCGCAGGGCTCGCCCAAGAACGCCATGGAGTTCGTCCGCGACCTCCTCGAGGCGGCGTACTCGCCGGCGCTGCTCACCCACCTCCTCTCCAAGACCGACGACCTCATCAAGGCCACCGACGCCGCCTTCGACGACATCGACGACGACGACGACTGCTACCACCACCACCACCACCGCACGAGCCCCAAGAACACAAACGACGGCGGCGAGCTCGCCGCCGCGTACTGGGAGGCGCACAGGGCGGAGCTAACCAGGGTGTCGGCGCTGGTGGCGTCGGAGGTGCCAAGCTCGTCGCGGATCGGCGTCGCCGACGTGCGGCCGGAGCGGGACGGCGTCGGCGCCGAACTGGAGGCCGCCGTGCTCGAGCAGCTTCTGCATGAGCTCGCCGTGGAGCTCGCCGGCGGCTGCTGATCGGCGGCGAGCCGGCGATGCCTCTGCTTTTGCTCTGTTTTGATCTTAGGGGCGTTCGCGTATGTATGTATGTATGATATGGTAGACGCTGACAGGTCGGGCCCACCGGTCAGGCCTGTGTCTCTGGCATTTTCCTCTGGATGCCAAGTAGAGGCTGTAGGGTAATTTAATTAACCATGGAGTAATTCAGCAATAAGGAAAATGATAATACTATTTATTTGTTTATTTACACCTCAAAGTGCTTAGATTTTTTTTCATGTCCTAGAAATTTAGGCGATTTTATCACGAAAGCTTGAAATTGGAGACGATTTCAAACAAACCCGGAGAAAAATGCACGGAGTGTTTTGGATTGACACATTTATTTAAGTGGAAATTATTCAATTCTTGTAGGATGATGGTTTTTTTTTAAAAAAAATATCGTTTGGCCAGATAAAACTGTCATCTTTCATTGATTTCATTTTCAAACAAATGTATATATATGTTTGTGCAGTCATGAAAGAAAAATGTTGCTTCTCAGCTTCTGTCTTTTTGTGTTGCAAGAACTTATACCAACCAACGTGTCCATTATTCCGATAGTATAATACGCCACTCATAGAAATTGACATATCACATATGCACGCATGCTCATTATATTATAAAAATATTTCATGACATCATGATTTCATTTGTCTTATAAAAAATGCATCACGACAAATGTTTATAAGCTTGCGGATGTATTTATTTTACACATATTTTTCTAAAAAATTTCTAAAAACAAACCATCATTTGTTTGTTAATTTATATTGGTTATGACAATATAAATAGTGCTGGAGGATAACGTAGTTGTGAAAAAAAAAATCGTGAACAAGGGTTTCAACAATTCCAATGTATATGCCAGATAATTATTTTTTAAATTTAAGAGATTATATATTTGTCCTTAACAAGTCATCGATTCTACAAATTGACATCAATGAATCCGAGTTTCATAAAACACTATCATACAATCATTTTTCTTTCATTTTCACCTTTACCGTTAGTCTTCCATTAAATGGAACTCCGTTAACCCCATGCAAAAAAAAATTAATTTACCCTGTACAAAATTTATAAAAACAAACCATCATCTAACTTATTTCCTTTTGTAAACCTCATGGTAACATCAATATAAATATTAAATAATATTGGATGACAACACAATTATGTTAGAAAAGAAGTTAAGAAATTAAAGCTAAGATTTCACCACGCCAATATATGTAGTCGTATTTGAAAAGACATGTTTTTTTTAAAAAAAGTTTACGAATTGTTAGACATAATTTTTTAAAAAAATACAAAAGAAATATCCCTCAAAATTAAGTCAATAATATACAACCCGAAACCAAACAATCTCAAATTTATGTCTTCTCCTACACCCGAATACTCAAAATGTTATGTCAGTCGCACTATACATCTCCGTCATTAAAATACCCTCATACGCAACACTAGAGTCACGCTACCCGCCTACACACCGACCCACCCACCAACACCTATCCCCATCCCTCACCCTCAATCCTACCATTTGTCAAGGCCCTCATGTGGGATGCACGGTCATCATCGTCAGCATCATAATCATAGTCATCATTCCCTCTCACGGTCACTAACAAATCCCCCCAACTCCATCCCCAATCCGAGATCGATCGATTAATTCCCCCGAATCAAGCTCCATGATCCACGACGTACCACAGATGATGGTGGAGAGGGCGACGCGAGAGCTAACCCTAAATCCCATGCGTACACATGTCAAATGTCATGTCGCCATGCCATTTCGCCGTGCATGTGCCCTAGCTTTGGCGCCGCCGCTGCTGGCGCCGTCGATCCCGCGGCGACGAGTCAATCGATCGAGCGACGACCGGTCGCTTTCTTGGCTTGACGCGAGTATTACGAGCTTGAGAAGAAGCAAAGCGGCACTGAGACATATGATGCAGGTTGGGCAGTGCAGGTGCAGTGGGAGTTGGAACAGGAGAGAGTGAATTTAATGAACTCATGTGGGGGTGATGCTGCTAAGGATTCAAATGTGTATGAACACAATGGAATGATGGATAATACTATGTGTGTACACATATTGTTACACGGATTTTTTTAAAAAAAAACAATACAAACTCAGACGTTCATCACACGTACACACTCATCTCCTATGAACACATATGTATACCTTATCTTACGAACATTTTCGAAAGACTGAACCAACGTATCTTAATATGCCCCAAATTTTGATCATAGCAAGTGCATACATAAAACTATATGGACTTTGTTGCATGAACATATATTATTATAGTACACTTTGGTAAAAAAAGGTTTTCGAGGTTATTAATCTGTAAACTGTTTTTCACTAAGTGCATTTATCTGGAGAATATATATTGTGTATAGGTTCGATATACTAATAAAGGAGTTCTATGTGGAGTTTAGTTTTATCTGGAGATTATATTTAAGTTTGGTCAAGTTTAAAAAAAACATAGTAACATCAATCTATAACATTAAATTAGTTTAATTAAATCTAACATTGTATATATTTTAATAATATATTTATTATGTGTTGAAAATATTGCCCAAATAAACATAGGCAAACTTACAAATATTTGACTAAAAAAATCAAAACATCTAATATGAAACGGTGGGAGTAATAAATTGTGTATTTGTACATTTGTTTTGAAAAGCAAATTCATAGTAGTGTATAATTTTATTGGGTTTTAAAAATACTACTCATCCAACCAAATTTAATCATCACCTAAGAAAAATCACAGAGACCAAAGACAATAAAATCTTCATCATTTTAAAATTAATTCTTATTGATCAAAGTGTACCGTCGTGTCTCATGAATTATGTCATATTTTAAACGTTACATGACGTTGCACCAAACTTTAAACCCTCGCCCCCCTCGCGCGCCCGTAATATACGTGAAGCCTGCGCGGATGCATGCGGCCACGACGGTGCGCGCGTGACTGCCGCAGGCAGGAGCGTGTGGCGAGGCGTGGCCGTCTTCGTTGCGCGCGTGGGCAGCGATCGAGTGAGCACACGCACTACACGGGTGGAAAAACTGATGTACATTACGGCTGTGTTCGGCAACTGAGTTATCAGCGTCGAATAGTACTTTTTCTCTCGCATATTTTTTTCAAACTACTACATGATGTATTTTTTTAAAAAAGTTTTTATACAAAAGTTTCTTAAAAAATCAAATTAATCTATTTTTGGAAAAAAAAATTAGCTAATATTTAATTAATCACGTGCTAATGGATCGCTCGGTTTTCTGTGCGCACGGTTTGGTGTTAGAAACACTAAGTAACGAACTCAGCCTACATTATGACGATTTTATTCCGATACCTAAGCTAGGAGATGTGCACGCACACGACACTCACATATGCCCCGATCGAGTATTTTTCCCTATCGCACATACTTAAAAAGACGGAGGCAAGCAATAATAAACTCTTTCAATTGAAAGAGCATCATGCACGCGTCTATAATATACGGATACCAAAATTTGAACCCTTACTTTCTCTGTTTCTTCATCACAATTTGGACAAGAAACCACAGCCTCCGCCCCTTCTCTCTGGCGCGACTCTCGATTTCATACAGTGAAATGAGGATTTGCGTGTGACGTGTGGTCGGAGTGATCTCGTCTCGATCCTTCTCCCTGAAGCCACGCTTGCGAGGCTCGCGAGGATGGACGCCATGACGCGCGCGATAGAACCGTTTTGTACGTATGTACGCACGGAATAGATTTTATGTTTCCGTATGCTCGCTCAATACTTCTACAAATAGAAAGACTTGGCTGCATTCTTTTCTTCAACTTCAAGCTGTAACTTTCTCATTTTTCATTAGCACGTTTTTTAAATTGTTAAATAGATATTTTTTTAAAAAAATCAATAATAGTTTTTTTAAAAAATCAAACACTCATTTTTAAAGTTTGTAATAAATAATACTTAGTTAGTCATGCGACTTATCTCGTTTTACGTGTAACCCAAAAACTAAAACTAAAGTAAGTTGAAGATTCAAGCTATGCATGAAACGGGGATAGACTATTGTGCATGCTTCTTTCTTTCACTTATTTTTCTTCTCTACAAGGCAACAGGGCACACACACTACTACAGAAACCAAAATAGCTTAAATATGTTATCACAGGCAGGTAAAGCAACCGCCTACCCCCATATGTATGTAGAAATAGGAATTTTCCCAGGCGGACATCACAAACCGCATTTCGCATACGTCACATTATGCCGCCTGACTGCGAAAAGAATTTTTGGATAAAAAAATAAAAATTCCAAAAAGAAAAATCATAGAAACCCTAGCTCTGTCCGTCGCTGCCCTCCCCGATGACCTCGGCACCCTTGAGGCCGTCGCGAGGGAGGGGGAGAGGCTGCCGGATCCTCCCCCTCACTCATTGTCACCACCCTTTGAGGATGCTGTTCATCATTGTCGTGGACGCCTCTCCATGCCGCTGTTGTCGTCATCGTCGCTGCATCAACGAGAGAGGGCGAGGGGCGAGGGAGGCTGACAGCTCCCAAGGCCAGTGTGCTAGATCCCATGGCTCCACCACCACCCTCCCGGCCTTCCCACAACTTTGCCACCACTGCCAAATCCGCCCATCATGAGGCTAGCGGCGGTGGATCCACCCATCATGGCGCCAGCTCCTACCGTCGCCCGCCTACCTTGCACTCCTCCCGAGGCCTTTGTCACCGCCAACCGGTCTCTCCCGTCGCAAGCTGTCAAGGAGGGGAGGGGTGAGGAGAGGAGAGGAGAGACTGAGGAGAGCGAGAAAGGGAGAGTAGGAGTTAGAGACAGAGAGAAAAAGGTAGAGCATAGAGATTGAGAGAAAAAGGAAAAGGAGAGGGAGCCGGTCAGGTATGAAAATTCTCATGCAGGCTTGTTAAGAGGTCTGCCTATGAAAATCAAATTTCACAGACAGGCCTTTAGCGAACATTTCCCAATTATTTTTACATATGGGGCTTTTTTTTTAGCCCGGCTGTGAAAAAAATGGGTGTTCACAAAAAATGTTTTTATAGCAGTGACGTATGTATGGTTGAGTTATTCACTTTTTTACAGACCCCTTAGCAGCTTGTTATAGCACTTTTTTCGGCTTATCTTAATCAAACCCCTTAGCATGAGCTCGCTGTGCATATATTACTGCATCTCACTCCTACAAAACCCCTAACAGGGGACACCCTCATATGTGTTGGTTCATGGTTGAGTTATTCACTTTTTTTTTTACAGAGTTGAGCTTATCTTAATCAAACCCCTTAGCATGAGCTCGCCGTGCATATATTACTGCATCTCACTCCTACAATACCCCTAATAGGGGACACCCTCATATGTGTTGGTTCATCTAGAACTGGCACATATGAGTCTTTTCCCGTCTTCCCAATCCCTTAGTTTGGGTCTAAAACTAAAAACGAACACCTATAACATCTTATAAGTGCTGGTTTATTAAAACAAACCGGCACTAATATTATAGGTGCCAGGGTTTTTTAATAAACTGGCACCTACCCATGAGATATAAGTGATGTTTTTTTTAAAAAAAATGACACTTTAAGGATAGAGCCGAGCCGA
Organism: Oryza officinalis; assembly: GCA_008326285.1. NCBI lineage: Eukaryota > Viridiplantae > Streptophyta > Magnoliopsida > Poales > Poaceae > Oryza > Oryza officinalis. The sequence goes on along the minus strand of BDMV01000011.1, from coordinate 24,899,547 downwards.
TCGGCAGGCCCACATGGTTTTTATCTCCACCGTACCACAGCTCCTACTCCATCCTTATCTCCTCGCTCCTATCCCTCTCTCTCACTCATCTCCTCCCTCATCGGCGTTACGCCTCTCTCACTTTCCCTCTCCCGCGCGCTTCTCTAGCACGTTTGTACTCCCTTCATCAACGCCTCTCGCTCTCCACGCCCAGGCAGTGGGTGGTGACCCGCTTTTCCGCGTGATGCGCGGCGGCGGCTAGTCCCCAAGCGACCCTAGCTTGTTTTCCACGGCGTGCGCGACACCAAAGTAGTGGTACCCTTCGCTTGGTAGGTGGCTCAGAGGGTGGCCTGATCTGGCCGTCTGGAGCTCAGCGGCCACTGGATCTAGCCACCACAAGCTCAGGGTTGGTCAAATCTAGACGATGGGATCGGTTCAACGATGGTAGCCCCTTCACCAATGTCGGCGGTAGTTCCCTCTACATCTAGTTTGTTGGCGGACTTCACCCATGACGAGCAGCGGCAACGGCCTTCTCTTCTTCGGTGTCCTCCACTCTGTATTCCTCAATTTTGTTGTTCATATGATATGTCGAATATTAATTCTGTGACTATGTTCTTGAATGTTATTTTGTTGTTGATTCTAGGACTGTGTTCTTCGGGTGTTGATCGATTTTGGGGGCAATAGGGACAATTCTTTGGATGTTGATTGATCTTAGGGCAATGTAGGCCACTCAAGTGCTGGATTAGAAACCGGCATCTTTGAGATCTCAGGAATGAAAAAAGACAACTCAACCGGCACCTTTGAGATCTCAGGAATGAAAAAAGACAACTCAAAGCATTGGTTCATTCTTGGGATCTCAAAGGTGCCAGTTTCTAATCCAACACTTTTGATTCTCCACATTTGTGCCGCTAACGGGGTGCTGGTTGGAAATCTGGTATCTATTTGGGGTTTCCAATCGGCACCCATTTAGTATTATGTAGTACTGTCTGTATAATCTTATTAACATCCGTTTGGAGGTGTAAACAAAGAACATTGTCGATTACAGATCCCGTGCTCTTGGCCATTGATCCACTAATTTAATTAATAAACCGGCATATTTGATTCTTCACATCAGTGCCACTAATGAGGTGTCGGTTGAAAAATCTAACACGTATGTGGGTTCTCAACCGACACCTGTTTGGTACTCCTTTCGTCCTAAAATATAAATATTTTAGCCTTCAAATTTTGTCCCAAAAACAACAATTTCTTCATCAACATTCTCTTCCTAACCAATCATAATCTTTCTCCATTTAATTTTCTCATTACCTTCATTTTGCATCCAATCACAACATTTATCCATTTAATTTTACCTATTTTTTAAATAATTATGTTTGTTTCTAAAAGTTTTTATATTTGGAGACAAAAAAGTATTATGTACTCGTCTTTGTATAGTCTTATTAATATCCGCTGGGAGCAGTAAACAAATTAAAGAGCATCGTCATCGATTAACGATCCCGGGCTTCTGGCCCCTGATGCACTAATTTAATTAATTGAACAAGCTCAGCCTATCGATCCATCGACGTCGATGCATGTACAGTTTTCCCCTCGTGGTTCACATGCGATAAAGGCACAGAGAGATCAGTTGAGAAAATTTAAAAAAAAATAAGTCACTCAAAGTTTGACATTATATCTCATAATTATTTTATTGCAAATATCCACCCATCTATTTAGTTTTGTTGTAAAAGCCATTCAGTACGTATATGCTTAACCGAATCAGCCTGTTATTTCGTTGATGTAGAGTTATCAAAGGCTAAGTTAGCCAAGTTAATCTTGTTCAAGTGTTTGGATTAGATTTATTTTTATATTTGATTGAACGTTTTGTGCAAATAACAAAACTCAGTGCGACAACGGTTAATCTCTCGTCAGCAATTTTATTTGTGAAATCTCAACAAAAAAGTATCAAGATTATATTCTGAAAGTATTTAATTTTGATAAAAACTACATTAATGGATCATATTTTATGAAAACATGTTGATTCGGTTAAGTATGTAGGTATTGGAGTGGTTTTTACAACAAAACCGAGTAGGTGGATAGATATTTATAATAAAATAACTTATGAAGTGAAAAAGTCAAAATTCAACACTACTACAAAACACCACATAAAGACCGGCTTATAGGTACCGGTTTACTTAAAACTGATACCTATGAAACTTTTTTCACTTTTTTATGGGATAAAATTAAAAACCGATACTTATAGCGACTTATTGGTATCGGTTTATAATAAAAACCAGCACTAATAGTCATAGGTGTCGGTTCTTATAACAAACTGGTACCTATGGACATCGCATAGGCACCGGTTCTTATAATAAACCGACACCTATAAGTGCGGTACCATAGATACCGTTTTTACGATGAAACGACACATATGAGGATCACATATATGCCGGTTCTTAATAAAAACCGGCACTTATGAGTCCATAGGTGCCGATTTTAATTATAAACTGGCACCTATAATGACATAGCCCATATATATATGTGTGTTTTTATCTAACTTTTTCATATAAAATCGAATGAAGATAAATTTTATATCAAATTTGTAGAGCTCGATAAGATCTACAACTTTGTAGTTGATGACTTTTTGATTTAAGGTTGTTTGGATGTCTGAAAATGTGTTACAATGTCTCAGATCTATTTACATAAATGAATATTAAAAATTTCTAAACGATATCGGATGAAGACAAAATACATATGAAAGTTGTAGATATATATGAAATCTACAATGTTATAGTTGAAAAATTTTTATTTGAGCTCATCTATTGTGTTAAATATATATTATAATTTTGGATGGCTGTAGTCTCAAAAAAATAGCATTTGTTTTCAAGATAACAAATGTTTGTAGGTGATATGATAAGGAAGGTTTGGATGAAGGGAGAGGTCTTGTGTTTGAATCTTGCTTGAGGCATATTTATAAATATAGAGTGAAAAATCATCGCACTTGTGGGAAGGGAAGGTATGGCTATATGTTTTTTAAAAAAATACAAAATGTTTTTTTGGGTTTTTTAGCACCTAGAAAAACAAAAAACTGGTGCACCCTTATAAGAATTAGAACCGACACTTATAGTGTCACATAGTTGGTCATTGGTGCCGAGTAATTGATGCCGGCATGAGAGCGGGCACATATAGATCTTTTAAAATCGATATCTATGGGTTTTTTGCAGTAGTGCAAGTGACTTGGTTTTTTAACTTTTCAGATCGGTTATCTATAGAGTCAGCTGCCGCTTCTCCCGAGCCCGCCGTGCAGCTCCCGGCGGGGCCCGGCCTCTCCTGAGCCCACCGCGCCTCTCCCGAGCCCGACGCCGCTTCTCCTGAGCCCGCCGCGCAGCTCCTAGCTAGGCTTGTCCTCTCCCGAGCCCGCGGTGCCGCTCTCGAGCGCATCGCCGTCGCCGCTTGCCGTCGCGCAGACGCCTTGTGCGCCCCCGCTGTCGTGAGGATGAGAGGAGGTGAGAATGAGAGGAGGAGCGGAAGTGAAGAGAAGATAAGGAGAGAGATGGGAGAAGAGATAAAATTTTGAATAGGTTGAGAGGGAAAGAGGAGGAGGATTAGACTTGTAGGCGGGTCTTTAAGAGGCCCGCATACGAACGGTCCTTTTAAGCGACCCGTCTGCGAAAATAGATTATTTTTCCATGCGTGCTTGTTAAGAGACCTGTCTGTGAAAATTGATTGTTGCGTGCGGGCCTCTTAAGAAACCGTATGTGAAAATGAAGATCGATTTTTGCAGACGTGGTCAGTTATGGTCTGTCTATAATGTAACGAGGGTCTCGTCCAGGAAAATCATTTTTGTAGTAGTGATAAGTGGTAATTAAAAATTTGCCACTGGACCCACATGTCATATGCACATGAGGGTCCACATATCATAGACTGCGAGTGACAAATTCTTAATTATCACATATTAAAAGTGATAAAAAGTTAAATGTCCTATATATATATGCACGCAGCTTCCATCCAACAGACATGTCGACTTACACCACACCACGAGAACACGATCAATTACTTAAGTTGTTTGTGATCGGGACATGAATTTTCTATACGTAAGTATCATGACACCCGTCATTTACATGTGACTCAAAATAATTATAAAAAAATAAAAAAAATTAGTAACATCAATTAGAATGATATAAGTTTATAGATAAACATACAAGACTACATTTGATCTACAGCTAGAGAAATAAAAATAATAAAATCAGACAGTGAATAATACATGTACAACGCAGATAAAATTTGTTATTTTGTTTTTCGTAGATCAAATTTAGACTTGTATTTTGTATAATGTCTTATATTATCATCATACATCTTATCAAAATTTATAACTTTTTATATAACCATTTAAACTACATGCAATGCATACACATGCCATATGGCATCTAGGTGTAGAAAATACTTTGTCGTACAGATCGATCAAGTTATATGCATGGACAAAGATAGACTCAATAGTACTTGGGTTGATCATTTTCAATTAAGGGAGTGCTCGTTTCTATCGAAGATAAAAGTTAGGTCATGAAAAACAAGAAATACATTAACATATAGGTCATGAAAAACAAGAAATACATTAACTATGATTAATTAAGTTTTCATTATTATAAATTTGAAAAAAATAAATTATCTTATACTTTGAAGCAATTTCTATATAAAAATTTTTGCATAATTTAAAAAATGTGTTAATAAAAATCAAGATAAAATCTATATTTTAATTAAAAAGGTACAATAAATTAATTGTAGTGAAATGACTAATTAACTAATGGATACCCATCCACGACTCAGTAAGTGTGCCAACTCTCACAGCTAGAAATCGATCTAGCAAACACACTGTTCTTTTTTTAAGAACGCAAGCACTTTGCATAATAAGCAAGTCTCTCGTACTAGTTTGATCATCCTTCAAACAAAAAATATCAAAACCAAAAATACTAAAATATTCATCATTCTTAAATTTATTCTTAACAGTTAAGATGTTTCATCGTTTTGTGTCCTGTGAATTGCTCATGTTTTAAATATTACATGATATTGAATCAATAAAAATTAATCTTGATTTGTTGCATGCAACACAATCAATGATACACATTTATTTTTTACACAAATAAACGAAAAGACACCGGTTAGATGATCATTTTGAAAAGACCTAAAAAACTTTAGGGGATAATAAAAATGAGATGGTGAGAGAAGTACCATCTGCATATATACACACACATTATCCTCTACTCTTTTTTTAAAAGTCCAGATCGACACTCCCAGCAAAACGCGTATCTATACGCGTATATTTGTATTGTACGCGTCGCGCAGACGCAGATGCTCTTCGCGGAAGCTGCGTAGCGTGTCATTAATTGCTCAATCGGCACGACTCGGTGTCGGGTGGTGGTGGGCCCAGCCCCAGCTACGCCGTGGCCGCACCCGCACGTGTGCGCGAGGGCTACTGTTTGCTGCCGCGTGCACCAAAGACAAAAACCAACCGTCACATGGTCCGTACAGTGGTAGAAAGTACTGTACTTAATTAGCCACTCCCTCCTTAGTTAAAAAAAGTTATTTGAATCTAAACATGTTAGGTCTATTTATTATAAAATATGTTTATTTTTAAATAATTATTGAATCAAAGTTTGTAAAAATATAAAATAAATGTATTAGAAATAAATAAAATAAAAAATAATTGTATTTGGATTTGATAAAGTAGGAGTGCTCTAGTTTTTTTTCATGTTGTATTGATATGTGTGTGATGAACAATTTTTTATGTTGTATTGATATGTACGTGATGAATAAAAAATAACCTTATTTTTAAAATGGATGGGTAGAGTGGTTAGCTAACGTGTGATTAGCTAGAGTGATCTCGCCGGCGTACGTTCGGTGGCTAATTAATTAAGTACCAGTACTACTAATATGTTAATTTATGTTAGTACAGCTGCCAGAGTGATTATGTAAACTTTGAATGTAGCCGCTGTCGTCACCGCCTCCTTTTCTTCTTTTTGGAACGTAGACGGTCAGACACCTTTTCCAAACTAGTAAATAATATAAATTTTATTTAAAAATATTTTTTATATATGAATTTCTATATCATTGTTTTAAATTGTGTTTTTAATTATATAATAGTTAATTTATTTATTTCTATCCTCAAATAACTGTCGCAAACAATCCATTAGCCATTCGGAAGAAAAAAAAAAGGAAGCGTGCGAGAGAGGAGGTGTGCGAGTTACCTGTTGCGGTTGTGCGCTTCTTCACGCACGGAGGATTAAGTCATGCTTACGCTGTAGTATATCTTGTCTGATTAGTTAGTTAAGCGTGGGCATTTCCCTAACTAGAGAGATTAGTTTAAGCGTGCGACCAACAGAAACAAATGACAGCGATGATTGTTGGGTACGTTCATGCTTACTACGACACAAGACGACCTACTTAATTATAAGACAATTTCGTTTCTACCACTGTTTTAACGTTCAATACTGGTTTTATTCTTAATTTTTAGGATTTTCATTTTTGTCCCTTATTTTTTTAACCGAAAGAAACGTTTACTCCTGTTTTAAACGAAAGTGAGCGAGACTGAGCTTATGACAGTAAAGAAATAGAAAAAAAAGGAAATAGAAGATTTTTCGATTATTGATTGACCTTTTTACCATGAAAAATATCCAAGTAGGGAAACCCTTCCAGGCTCACGTGGCTAACTCAAACGGGCTTTCTCCCAATCCCATCCGGCAACAAGGCAGGCGACGACGAGCGTGCGTCGACAGAGAGGGGGTTTGGAGGCGGTGGGGGAGGGGAGGGAGCTCAGTTGTGGCAGGGAGGGAGCTAGGCGATGGCGGCAGGGAAGGGGCTAGGCGCCGGGGGAGGGGGGAGAGGAGGCTTGTAGGTGGCGGCGACGACAGGGAGGAGGCTAGGCGGCGGCAGCAGCAGCGAGGGGGCTAGGCGGCGGCGGCGAGGAGAGGGCTTGGAGGTGGCGGAGGCAGCAGAGGGCTAGGCAGTGGCGGTGGGAGGGTACTAGGTGGCGGCTAGGAAGATTTGGTGCCGGTAAAATGTTCTTGAAATGTTAAAATGTTGTCAACATTTTGTTGATTGTGTAAAATGTTGTCAAAATTTATTTCAAATTCTATCAAAATGTTGTTAAAATTTTGATAAAATTTCGTCAAATTGCCCCTTCTGTTCAAATCGTTACATTAGTCAACGTGCATCATTTAATTTTAAATATATTTAAAAAAATAAAGTTTCAAAGCTACATATATAAATGGGGAAAAACACAATTGATGAACAGAAATAGGAGAGGGTATAAATGTTCTTTTATCAATTACTTAACACCGTTAACTTCATCATTCAAAGCAGGGGCAAAACGATCATTCGGTTCAAAAAAATGAGGGCAAAAACAAAAAGCGTAAAATGTTAAAGGTAAAATCAGTGTTGGACATTAAAACAGAGGTAAAAACAAAATTGCCCCTTATAAAAACGCTATGCTCATATACCAATCAAAACGGCGATGGCCAACAAAATCATGTCACAAATGTGATGAGATTTAGCTAGTACTCATGGACTAATGGAGTAATTAATATTACATTTGTCTCAAAATAAGTTTATTTTTATCTCTCTCACACATACATATACAAAATTGAAAAGACCAGAATACCCCTACTTTATTAAATTCCAACGCAACTATTCTTTACTTTCACAAACTTCGATGCAATGATTTTTTAAAAATAAATTTTGTTTTGAAATAAATGAAAGAAGCTAAAACTAAATTTAATATGAGACGAAGGAAATAGAGAGTTGCTTGTCATAGGATGACCCTTCAAATTAACCAACCAGCAAACAACAACTAACTCGATTTTAATTTCTGGCCCATTCTGTGCAAGCACGCAGGCTCATGGAAGTTCTTTTTTTTTCCGGTTAGGTCTCTAAGAGCTAGTTAATAGTAAAGTCAACTATAGAGTTATAACTTATATTAGATTAGAGTTATCATATATAGTAGATAAATTATAATGTTATCTTTATTTTTTTCTTCTTTTTATTTTTTTACTTATGCATTTAATATATTCATGTAAATAATAAGCTTTTTTGCATGAGAGTCAATTTTTTTTATTTTTTAAATTCTTTTTTCTCCACGTATAAGCTTATAGTTGCTCTAAACGATCCATGAAAACTTTATAGACATATATGGGACCCGTACGTATTGGTTGTGGACCCCGCTTGCCAATCTACGGTTCCAATTGACTGGTTTACTGGTCGGACCCACTATCCCCCGCGCCTGTGACCCCACATGTCAGCCAGCTGTATTGAGCTGATAATGCAGGCCCCACGTCCGGGTCCCACCACTATGCCATTCCCCCTCACCGCTGCAACTGCGCGAGGAGCCTACTGACAACTGGACCCATCTCTCCGGTACCTTGCTCCTGCCCCACCTGCAGCCACACAGGCTGGATCCCATCATCCACCATGTCTAGGGCTGTGTTCGGCAGCTCCTATTCTCAACTTATGTTCCCTCGTTTTTCATACGTACGTAGCCTAAATAGCTAAATGGCATGTGTTTATGCAAAAAGTTTCTATATGAAAATTGCTTTAAAAAATCATATTAATCTATTTTTTAAATTTATTTTAGCTCATTCTTAGCTAATTATGTGCTAATATATTGTTTCGTTTTACGTGTGAAAAGATAGAGTTCCCAACCTCCACCTCCGAACGCAACCTATGTCCAGTAGTGAAGTCCAAAAAGGCAAGGAATCCGGCAGATCCAACCCACACGCACCACTATCAAGCAGCACACACAACATCACTCGAATCCCCCAAAACCCGGCGAACGAGGGTCCTCGTTACGTCTGTCCTGTAATTAACCCACGTCCGTAGTTAGAGGATTTCAATCCAATCCCGATTGTTCCCCTCACCTCCTCCTCCATGACCAGCGGCTGCTCATCGCCGCTCACCGGTTGGCGCCACCGCGGGTGGGTGCGGCACTACACCATGCCACCAAGGGGCTCTGTCTTTGGCCTGGGATCCACACTGTTTGAGTCCCTTTCCCCCATGTGCCATGCCCCGACTAGCCCTTGCTGCCCAACGGCACCTAGGTCAAGATTTTTTTTATCTCTGTCTCCCTTTATATATACTATTGTAAAAGTTGAAGTGTTTTTGTTAAAACCTTTGGTACGTCATGGTCTTTTTGATTGCCCGCCTAATCCCCACATGCACCTATGTGATGCGACCGCCCGATTTCGATTTCGCCTGTAGTCTTACCTGCGCACCACACCCGCCCTGCCCGATTCCCGCTGCTCGTAGCAAGCTTGGGCAGCTCTCTACCGGTGGTAGAGATGGAGGCGGCTCTTTACTGGTGGCTCAGCTAGAGACGGGGTCCACATTTTTTATGGTATAGGCCACAATAAACCGTAAACCCGCTTATTTTAATCTATAAATAGATTTATGTGTTAGCCACTTACACTCTTTAGTTAAAAAAGGAGAGTGTGAAATTAATAACCTTGATCGTGTGAGAGGGTTGGGAATTGGGGATGCCGCTGCTGGGGATTCAAATGTGTGTGCACGATGGATTGTATGGGTATATACATTGTATTATTGTACAGATTTCAGATAATGTGTATAGATACTGATGTACAGATGTAGCTCCTCTGATAATTTTAAAATTCTGACCATATAGTAAGTATACATAAAAACTATATATACTAGGTGAAACCTCGTGCGTTGTTATGAAGTTTAGTATGATAATAATAAATAAAAGTAAAGTGTAAGATAGCTATAGAACATAAGCTTACATAAGTTGATGTGGTTTATGATAATTTAAATTTAAATAATATATAAAATGATGATTTAAATATAAAAGTAAGGTGATGTGACTTTATGAGAGAAGAAAAAGAGAAAAATAATTTAGACCATAAATTAATCATCTAAGGGCTAAAAACAATTGAGTTGATATGGCTTAATGAGAGAAAAAAGGGAGGGAGATAATTTGGACCATAGATTAATCATCTAAGGATTAAAAACAATTGATATGATATGGCTTAATAAGATAAGAAAGAAATAACGTTAACTAAGTGAGGATGAACAATATAGATATATTATAAAAAATGATGAAGAGATATATTGAATATTCTGTGAATCATGTGGGACGATAATTTAACATGCTTGCATTTTAAAACTCTAAAATTTAATAAATTATAAAATTATAGATAATATAGCATGCTTACATAATGTTTAAATATAATAATTGTTAGTGGAGAATGATGTGACATCTTTACATGTTGAGTTTTAGGATTTGGTGGGTTCTAATTTTATAGTAAAATAAGATAGATTTTGTTGCATGAAAGGTTTTTGAGGTTATTACTTTGTAAATAAACTGTTTTGAATAAGTAGGGTTGCTACCAGAACATGCATGCTCTACCAGTGTTTTGGTAGTTTGAACAGTCACTTCTACAAAAATTTGTTTCTCCAGACTAACAAACTAGATTTGTAGAGGCCGGTGACCCGTCCTTCTCTAAGCATATAACTGTGGAAATGCTTATCTCCATAGACGTCATGGTGAAGCCATCGCCTATGCAAATGTCTCTTTTCAGACATAAGTCAAGTCAACTGCCTACATAGAAGGGCTTTTTGTAGGCGGCTAGAAAGACATAAGTCAAGTCAACTGCCTACATAGAAGGGCTTTTTGTAGGCGGCTAGCTAATTAAGCTACCCGCATGTGGTATCCAATTCCATCGAAAAAATATCCAATCCAATAATTCAAAATTTTCCCAAATTCACATCATTAAAATTTGCCCAAAAGCAGATGCTATCGACACTTGGGCCCCGAACTTCACATTCAAACAGTCTCGAAATTCTCAGGAAACCTAGCTCACCAGCCGTCATGGACAAGGTCGCCTGGACCCACCCGTTGTTGCCGGCATCGTTGCCTTCGCTGAGGTGTAGCCCTCGCCACCGTCGGATCCGAAGCTCTCAAGGCCCCCGAGCTTCTATACATTTGCCTCGAAAAATGTTTTCATAGTAGTATATTATTTCGGAAGGCTAAATCTTTGATCCCAGGACCTCCTGGTCACACACATCACGTCATAACCAAGTGAGCAAACAGCAAGTTTTGAATTAAAACTAAAATTACACATTACTTATATGTTGACATAATTTCATCACAATTACATGTAACAAGGTGATTCCCCGCGCTTTGTTGCAGAAATTACTAAATAACTTTTAATTTTTTTAAATAAGTTAAGTACACCACCGTTCTTTAAAATTGGAGCGTGGTGTCACTTAGGTCCATGATATTGTAAAATTGACATTAAGATGCATGAATTTGTTTAAGTGAATCGTTGCGGTCCAAAGCACGTCTGACAGGGTTGACTGTCCTACATGGGCCGCATATTTGCAATTAGGCCCATCCACTTTCGCACCACCGGTCTGGTCGGTAGAACAGTCGGGGTGCAGCAAACATGGCGGCGACGGCGGGGATAAGGGGCATGTGGGGACTGGCCATCCTGGGACGGTGCATGCGGGCACCATTTCATGTGCTGGTGTGTGCGCGCAACCTGTACGTGAGCCAGATGTCGGCGTGCGTAGGCGACGGCAGGAGAGGCACATCGGTGGGGCTGGTCGTGATGTTGCGTTGCCAGAGCCACGAGTTCTACTGGTTGACGGCGGGAGGCAGCACCAACGATGAGCTGATCTACCTAGCCTCACACGCTGGCTTGCCCTGCCAGGAAGGGGAGGGCCTCGACGGCGGTGACCTAGGCAAAGCTAGCTCGTGCGACAAAAATGGGGGAAATGGCAGCGGCAAGGGGAATGGAAGGGCCTCTGCCATTGTGTCGCCGTCTAGTCCACACCCCTCTCCCTAACCTGACCCATCCGTCACTACCGTCTTCCAGGAGGCTGGTTGCCAATGCCTCCTTCACCGAGCTCGTCGAGCGCGGAGGGCCACCTTGGCGCCTCGGGCCACCGCTGGCCATGGGTGGCGAGTTCGTTCCGCGGGTTCCACTTCCCCGCCCACCAAGTCATCGGGCATCATCAAGTCGAAGAGATGGGGACGGCCTCCACCACACCCCTCCCCCTCGCCTAACTCGTCCATCGTCGCTGCTGATGTCTTCTAGGACGCCTCCTCCACCGGGCAGTTGCTAGCTCCCTCACCAAGCTAGCTCCAGGTCAACTCGTCTGGTGCCAGGCCACGATCGCAGCTGCCTACTTCTCCGTCGAGCTCCCGATGGCCACTTCGTCGAGCTCGAGCCCGTGGCGGCGGTGAGAGCTCGAGGGCACGTGGCCAGGGGCTAGCTGGGTGGCGACGACCAGGGACGAGCTCGTTGGCCAGCTCACCTACGGGCTACGGGGGTAGTGGACAGGGGTGCGTTGGTGGAGAGGAGGGGAGCGGCGGCCATGGGGTTCTCATCAGCGGCAATGAAAAGAACTGGGAAAAAAAGAGAGAAGGAGAAGAAAAGGAAAAAATAGAAAAGGATTTGGGAGAGAAGGGGTGGATCGGGCGCAGAGGGGCCTAATTGCAAATATGCGGCCACACTGGACAACCATGTAGGACAGTCAACCCGGTCAGACGTGCTTTGGACCGCAACGATTCACTTAAACAAGTTCATGGACCTTAATGTCGATTTTACAAGATCATGAACCTACGTGACACCACGCTCCAACTTTAAGGAGCGACGGTGTACTCTACTCTTTTTTAATAGTCGAGCTAAGAGTAAAAATTATATTATTTATTAACAGCAAATAAAACTAATTTGTCAAACTAAGTTCAAAGAGAAATAAATTTAATAGACTTTGTATGAGATTGTAGATAAAATATGATATCCCATACTTTGATTGTATGGATGAATATATGTTAAGTATTATAAAAATGATGAATATATATATATGTTAAAAATATTATAAAAATAATGTGAAGGAAGATGATTGGATGTTGATTTATATAATTCAATGAATTATAGATGATGTTGTATGTTTGCATGAGTTTTGTATATAATTATTGCTAAGGTACGTAGCATGTTTGTATGTTGAGATTTAAAATTAATGGGTTATAACTTTATAGATAGTATAGATTACATGTAACTTATATGTAACTTATATTATAGATATATTTGAAAAATTTTATCTGGAATGAAAAACTATCGCCAGATTTCTACATAGACCCATATAATTTTATTGGGTTTGAAAGACACTACTGCTATAGCAATTATTGGTCAGAATTAGCTTTAGATATTGTATACAATATCCAAAACGAAATGTTTTGTCCGGAGAGAATACTGGACAAAAAGAAGGTACGTGCGAAAGAATTGTCACTCTGGACTGTTGTGGATCTCGTAATCAACGCTACACATATATTATACTACTCCGTTGGATTAAAAAAAAATACGAGTAGACATCACACAAGACCACAGATTAATACGATCTTGAATACATTGTGGTAGTAGGCGATCGAATATTGTGCTCAATTTGCTGGACCATATATGGTGTACGTCACTCAAGGCTACAAACGAGCCCGCGGCGAGCGGTGGGCGCGCCCAAATTAAACCGCGCCGGCGTGGTATTAATTATTTTAGCCGCGCGCCGCGCGCCCCGCTCCCTTCCGCGCGCGGATGCATATGCGGCCACGACGGTGCGCGCCGCGCCGCGAGGCTCGCGTGAACGCCGCC
>BDMV01000011.1:24667818-24885931 GCA_008326285.1 Oryza officinalis | reverse complement strand
GCGTACGTGCGCGCGCGCGCCGCACGGGCACGGGCCGGCCAGCTCGCGCCATGCATGCGTGCGTGCAGCGCGGCGCGGCGCGGGCAAGTGGGGTGCGTGTGGGCAGCCGTCTTCTTCGTTGCGTTCGTGGGCTCGATGGAGTGAACACTACTGAACACCCAGTACACAGGTGGAAAACCTGGTGCACACGGCAGAAGAAAAAAGAGAGTTTACAGTACTGCCGCCGCTAGTCGCCATCGCCGAGTCCCCGCAGCTCGTCTTCAACGTGGCCATCACCCCTCCCCACACCTCCGCCATCGGAACTGCGTGGGGGCGCGTGGGGTTGGATTGTCATCGTCGGATCCTCGCGGGGGTGCGTAGGGGAGGACCATCGCCGCCGGATTCGCACCAAGGTAGCACTGGGGAGGAACCGCTGCCGCCAGATCCGCACGGGTGAGGGGCCGCCACCGCCAGATCCATGCGGGGGACAGCCGCCGCCGTCGGATCCACCAAGGGAATAACCCTGCCGTTGCCGTCATCGCCCCTCGCCTCCTTCGTTAGGCTCCTCCCGTCGTTGTCGCCGGATCCGCGTGGGGTCACACGGGGTTCGGCCGCTGTTCCCGCCGTCGACACGCCTCTTCCGTCGGCCTCCGCGCGGGAGAGGGCCGCCGTCGCTCCCACCGCAGTGGGAAGAGAGGACAGGAGAGGAGAAAGGGAGAGAAGAGAAGAAAGCTCAGGTGAGAAGACATGAGAAAAGTGGGAAGAGGAGTGGAGAGAAAGCAAAGAGTGGAGGAGGAAATTAGATATTTTAAGATGGTGGTGGATGTTGTTGGTAGACGGGCCTCTTAACAGGCCTACATGCAAAAATAAGCTTATTTTTTCAAGCGGTATATTAAGAGTTTCGCATGCGAAAATTAATTTTTACATGCCACATACGGGCCTTTTAAGGAACCGTATACGAAAATACAGGTCAATTTTTACATGCGTGACCAGTTACGATCCGTCTGCAACCTATAGGTACACTCGTACCAAAAATCCGTTTTTTAAGTAGTGTGTTTTTGAAATATGTCATCACTATTTACCTATTTAAAATCATGATGTTATATTTCTATAGGAATTCAAGACATGCCAGTACATACCCCTTTTATTGTATTTTCTTTTTTTTTATCAAATAGCCCATATCCTTCATCTTCAGTGTCCGGCAGTAAGCTCGGTAACAGTGTGCTTACTGCAGTGAACAGTGAAAAACCTGAATAAAATTTAGTACTGTTAAAAATTTAAATTTGTTTAAGTTTCTTTTGAACTTAGTAGGGTTAGCAAGAATTTACGGTTATTCCAATGATAAGCCCGGTTTTCACGGTTATCATCGGTAAAGAAAATTGCGATATTTATTGACTCGTCATGCATTAGTATGGTCTATCTGGATAAGCTTTACATACATAAAGGTTCCGTTCGATTTAACATTTTTTGGCTGATTAGTCGTTTGGCTTAGAGGAGAAACCACTCAAATAGCATATTATAATTGAAAATGGATTTATTTGAAGTTACATAAAATAATCACACAATTTAGTAACTGAGAGAATGTGTCTCGGTGTCTGTGATGATCTACTTGCTTCGTCCCCAAATATAAAATTCGTCCTCAAATATAAAAGATTTTACGTGGGTTTGATATATTCTATTAGTACAAATCTAAAAAAAACTGTTTAGATTCGTAACAGTAGAATGTATCATATTTATCTAAATATTTTTATATTTTAAAACGGAGAGAGTAGTAGCTTAGGATATAAAAAGGAGTGAACAAAGAGCATCTTGAATTTTCGAGGGGAAATAAAAAGAGCATCTTGATTTGTACGTACTTGCAAGAGATGCGTGGACGTCTCCACTGCACACATACAATTTGTCCCACGTGGTTCACATGCGACAGAGAGCTATCTAGCATTCTAGCTAGATCTGACCCCACAAAATTAAACATATCGACACTCGCCTCAGATCGGGCAGCACTGTTCAGATATCGATCCTACTAAAACAAATAATGTAATCGACCGTCAGATGTAGCTAAGCTAAGCTACTGTAGTAGATTCATGCATCATGCAGGCATATATGGTAGATGCGGTAGGGTGTTTTCGGAAAAGTTGGGAAATTTTTTCTCATACACGAGTGGCGAATGCATGATTAATTAAATATTATAAAAATTATATAATATTTTGAATTAAATTTTTTATAGAAAATATTTATAAAAAATGTTCTAGTTAAAAAATATATGCACAGAAAGAAGAATTTATGAACATGAACAAGAAAAATGAATGCAGCCTAAGACATGTGTGCCGTACAGTTAATTGGAGTACGGTTTTGATATGATGACTAGTTATCGTGTCGGCAAAGTGATATCAAATAAAGTACTCCCTCTGTATATCGAATTTTCGCATAACGTTTTATTTTTTATTTTATTAAAAAAATTATATGAATATTATTTATTTTGTTATGACTTATTTATCATCAAATAAAATATAATCTTAACTTATACTTTTATATATTTTTATTAAATTTTAAAATAAAACGAATGACCAAACGTTATATAAAATATTAACGGTGTTATATATTAAAATAAAATAAAATAAGGTAGTAGCAAGATCGATCCGCACGTACAGGTTCGTCGACACCAGACGGTGCATTTGCATGTGCATTTGCCTGCATGCGGCCCGCACGCAGCTTCCGTCCGACAGACATGCCGACGCCACGAATTACATCCGTGAGTAATATGGTCCACTGCTGATACATGCATGTTTGGGGGTTTCAGATTCTGACAATTAAACAGCCGGTGAGAATATAAAAGAACCGAGAAATTCCTCGCTTATAACTTTGAGTTCGTTTTCCGAATTTTGCAACTAAAATTTTTTTCTAAAATTCCGGATGAAGAAATAGATTGTTTAAGAGAGCTTTTAATAGCTGAGTTCATTTGCTCTGAATTCTGTCATTCAACAGTAGCTTGACAGATGGATTTTTATGTCTCGAGAGAACATCTGCTTTTTTTTCATGTCATCTAAATAGTCATAAAAAATTTAAAAACAATGAAAACATAGATTAATATAAAATATATCACTTCACAGATATGTAAGGTCAAATTTGACTTTTACAAGTTACAGCAAGAAGAATAAATTAAATTAAAAATAGTTAACGTACATTCACAATTATATTTGTTATTTTTGTTATATTTTTAAATTGAAGTGATATGTTTTATATTAACCTATCTTGTCATTTTTTTTCTAAATGTTTTTATGACTATTTAAATGACATGTAAAACTCGAGACAATATATCCTCGATAGATAAAAATATTTTTCCCAGCTGTCAAAAATTATTCCCTCAAGTAAGCCACCTAAGTTTTTTTTCAAAAAAAAAAGTAAGCCACCGAAAGGCACCGAACGAGTTATGCATGCATGCATGGATAGATGGACTCAGAGTACGTATTTGGATCACTTCCAGTAGTGAAATGGCTGACATACGACCGATCGTTATGCACGACTCAGTATTATTCCAACTCAGCTAATAGTAATGAACACTCTGTGTTGGTAGTACTACCATGCATGCTAGCATTGCGAGATGTCGTGTACGCGTGCACACGCATGCTTGCAACTTACTCGCGATGGATCGCTACACGGACCACGTGCGTACGTACACGTGGATCGATGGCTACTAACCAACCCGTGTACATATATATATACCGCACTTATCCTTGAGATGCTTGATGTGCTCGATTTAAGACTACAAACGAATCAACCGGTGACCTCACTCATACATCCTGATTATCTATTTATTTAATCTATAAATAAATTTACAGGTTAATTCACTTACATCTTTTACATCTTATGCCTTGTTTAGTTCCCAAGTTTTTTTTCAAACTTTCAACTTTTCCATCACATCAATCTATCATACACACAACCTTTCAATCACATCATTCCAATTTTACAACCAAACTTTTAAAAACAATCTAACTAAACACAGCCTTAGTTCGATTTAGATCTATTCATAGTACTGCAAGAAATGCAGCTTTTCATACATACATAGGAGTAGTACATTCAGTTGGTCCAAGAAAAAAAATGTCGAGTCAAAGACGTGTCGGGGAAAGGCGGCACACGTATGAACCCCGACCGACCTGCTGCCTGATCATAGGATGCGATCGTACGTGCGTTCGCACGCGCGCATTGGCGTGGAGAGAAAAAGGGTAACTAGCTGACGTAAGATACTATTTTCGTCCCAAAATAATTATATTTTTAAAAGATTATAGACAGATTAACAACACACATAAATAATCACAATAACTCTATTTAATGATCACACTGCATGCACACATGCCATATATAAACTTAATTAAAAAAGTTAGGACATAGACATGACAACATGGGAGGCTATAGGAGGTATTATATCTTCATTTAATTAATTTGTTGGATCCCACACCTCATTAGAAATACAATCATTTTGAGATAAAATTTAAATATTAGAAATGCAATTACTCTGAGACGGAGGTAGCATGAACCTATTAGAAATCAAGCGCCCAATTTTTAGAGAAAAAATCGGACACCACTTCTCAGCATTCACCATGCACGCATCACTGTTTCTCCATTGACCTTCATATGCATATGCTATTTCTTTTTCATTCTTGTAAATGCAAACTCCTCCTAGTTATATATCTCATCATCGTGCATGTGCACTTTATTAAAAAAATTATAAATCAATTTTCTTATAAATTATTTATCCGATTTGTAATCTAATTACACTATTGAATTCATTGTAATTAAATCTTTACAAAGAGATTCCACATGATTATATTTTGGATAAAAAAATATTTAATTATATTTCTATCTGAAACATTTTTTATTATATATAAAACATTGAGTTGTAATTGTTGAAACATCACAAAATACCTAATAAGATATTAAAATAATACCATGTGCAACACTTCAAAATGACATAGTGAAACATTAGCTAAAACATCACAAAATACCTCCTGAAACATTCAATGAACACCACATACAATATTCAAAAATGATCCAGTGAAACAACAGCTGAAGACATCACAAAATACATCCTGAAACATCAAAAAACACCCCGTGCAATATTTTAAAATGACCGAGTGAAACATCATTAAATACATTTGTAACAACTAACAAATGCATTGCAACAAAAACTTTTTTAAAAAAATACCACAATATAGTCAAGTGAGATCTTATTACGAAGATTTAATTGCAGTGAATAGAATAATATATTCAGGTTGCGGATTAGATAAATAATGTGTGAAACAAAATTATTTAAAGTTATACATTAAGAAGTATAAGCATGTACTAGTAGAAGCATATGAGAGAGAATAACAAAAAGAAGAGTTTGGGTTACTTTATACCAGAGCCGTGCATGCTGCATGTAGAAATCAGAGTGAGAGGGAGAGCGTCGGAGGTTGCGAAGGGCACTATGATTATTCTTAGCCTAGGATAAGAAATAGACATCAAACGGCTTAAGGAGAGACACGAGGACACCTGATATTTTTCGTTCAATCGGGCACCTAGATAGAAACATTTTCAAAGGTAATACGTCCTCATCTCTCTCACACATGTATCCAGGGGCTTCCACCAGGGGCGGATTTAGAAGTAGAACATCTGGGGTTAGAGTCCTACTTCTATGTTTAAATATCCATTGAAATTATACTTTAAAATTTAAAAATAAAAAATAAAAAACAAATTTATGTAGATTATATTAATTGAGTCTTTCTTTTGAGCATATTCTGACTCCGTGACTGGGTTTCATCGTATATGTACGCGTCGTATATATACGTGCATATATGTATATGTGGATACGTACGCGTCGCCGCAGGTGCTTCCCGGAAGCTACGTCGAGTGTCGTCGGGAGCGGGCGCGCGGTGGTTAGTGATAATAATTAATTGCTCGGCACGATTCGGTGTCGGGTGGTGGGCCCACGCCCGCACGTGTGCGTGCGAGCTACTGTTGCCACCGGGTGCGGTTACACCAAAGACAAAAAACTAAACCGTCACTTGGTGGTCCCTACTTAATTAACGCTAACCGTGTGATTAGCTACAGAGGTGGCCTGCTGCCGCCAAAGGACACGTACGCCCATTCGGTGCCTAATTAAGATACTTCTTCATCCAATAATAAATTATAGAACGTTTTAAAAAAATCAAAGATTAATAATTATACTAATAATATCTAGTATTATATATATATATATATATGTTATATCGTTAAATTTATAATTATTAATAACAAAATATAAAATAAATTAATGATTAAAATATGTTATTAAAAATTATAAAATTTATAGGCTTTGAGACCGTGAGAGTAGTACGTACACTAATCTCAGAATCAGCTGCGCGCGGCCACGCGTGTGATTTAAGGCCCCGTTCGAACCTGCGGCGGATGATCGAGCATCGATAGACACGTAATACCAAGATCATAAGACCGTTGGTATATAATTAATTAAATTTTAATTATTTTATATTTTAAAATAAATTTATTTAACATTTCAAGAAACTTTTATATAATAAATTTTCGCATAAGATATACTAAATTATTTAGTAGTTTTAGAAATATGCTAATAAAAATCGAGATAAAATCTACATCTTATTCAAAAAAACATGACATAAGTTACAGCAGGTTTAATAGTAGAAACTATTAGTCCAGTATAGCTAACTATAAGGTTAGCTTTATTTTTTTCTCTATTTTTTCTCATCATAAATTTAATGTATATTTTTTGAAGCATATGTAGAGTTAACTTAATATTCAACAATTTTTATTTTTTTATCTTTTTATTTCACATAAATATATAGCCTGTTTAGCTCACTATTATCCATGCTCGAGTGTTTGAAACTCACAAAGATAAAGATTAAGTTAACATACGTAAAACGAGAAAGTCATTAGCACATAATTAATTAAGTTTTAATTATTATAAACTTAACAAATAGATATATTTGATATTTTAAAACAACTTCTATAGAAAAAGTTTTCGTATGAAATGTATCATTTAGTAGTTTGAAAAATGTGCTAACGAAAATCGAGAAAAAGATTGGGACAGTACAGCTGATCTGTCGCAAACTTTGTGCACCCGCTATTTTTAAGTATATCGTGCGGGCGAGCAGGTGTACGAGAGTTAGCTGTCATGCTTACGCTGTAGTATATCTTGTCTGATTAGTTAGTTAAGCGTGGGCATTTCCCTAACTAGAGAGATTATTTAAGCGTGCGACCAACAGAAACAAATGACAGCGATGATTGTTGGGTACGTTCATGCTTACTACGACACAAGACGACCTACTTAATTATAAGACAATTTCGTTTCTACCACTGTGTTAACGTTCAATACTGATTTTATTCTTAATTTTTAGGAATTTTTAGCGGTTGTGCGCTTCTTCACGCACGGAGGATTAAGTCATGCTTACGCTGTAGTATATCTTGTCTGATTAGTTAGTTAAGCGTGGGCATTTCCCTAACTAGAGAGATTAGTTTAAGCGTCTGTAGCTAGCGTGTGACCAACAGAAACAAATGACAGCTATCATTGTTGAGTTCATGTAACTTATGATCGATCGACACAAGTCCACCTACTTCAAGAAAAGAGAAAAAAAATGCCATATGCATACCAATCCTATCCACAAATTCTAGTCACAAATATATAGTAATAGTAGAATTTAGCTGCATTATTACACGTGGACCAATGGAGTAATAGTTTTTTTTCTTCTTTTTTTTTGAGATCGGAGTAATAGTGTTGCTTGCCGTAGCCCCATGGACCTTAAAAACCAACAGACAACAAAACATGCAACGGTGTACATTTCTCCTCGGCTGACTACCAGTTTTCTGGTCCATTGTGCACATTAGCACATTGGAATAAGGTGGTGTTTTTTCCTCTTGAAGATAAAATGAAGATTAAGTGTTTTACGTAAAACGAGGTGACAATAACGTATGATTAATTGAGTTTTAATTATTGCAAACTTGAAAAATAGATTAATCTGATATTTTAGAGCAATTTTCATATAAAAAGTTTTCGCACGAAACGTACCGTTTAGCAGTTTGAAAAACATGTCACAAGTATACAAAATTTTATCTTTTTTTTAGAGGTTCCGAACGGGGCCTAAGTTCACGTAACGTCTCTAGTCTGTCTGAGATCCTCAATCCTCAATACCAGAAATCTTTATCTCTAAACTATTCGAAATCATACAAAGTAGGTTCCAAGACAGTATAGATGTCTGGTTTCGCTGACGTGACATCCTAGTTAGCAAAAAAAATAAAATAAATATGTAGGGCCCACATGTAAGTGAAAAGAAAAATATGAGGCCCATTTGTCAGCGCCCTCTTCTTCCTTCTCTTTTCTTCCCAACCTTGGGAGGGAGGGGGAGGCTTTCGGTGGGAGAGGGGGAGAGGTGACTGGTGAGCCTAGGAGGGAGGGGGAGGCGGCCGACGGGGGAGGCGAGAGGAGGAGGGGAGGATAGGCGGCCGACCACGGTGCGACGCCCTCCACATTGTCGACATCCCCAACACCTCAATGTCGTCCCCCCGTTACGCATAGAGGTGGCATCCTTGTTGGGGGCATGGGTGGCAGCGTAGACGTCGGTGAAGCGGTGGACGATGCGGCGTCTAAGGTCACGCACGTTGGGCTTGGAGGTGGCAGCCTTGTGCGCGACGGTGAAGAGGCAGTTTCCATCGGCGTTGACCTCCTCGGCGTGGTCAAGGCGGAAGACGAGGGACGGGAGCGGGAGCAGGGAGGAGGGCTTCCAAGCGTCGCCACGCTCCCAGATCCGGTGAAGGCGGTGGCGCTGCTGGTCCCCGAGTACGTCGGGCTTGGAGGTAGCGGCCTTGCAGGTGGCGGTGAAGAGGCAGTTGCCATTGGCGTGGTCAAGGTGGAAGATGAGGGACGGGAGCTGGAGTTGGGAGGGAGGCTTCCAAGCAACTTCGTGCTCCCAAATCCGGTGGAGGCGGTGGCGTGCCGAAGGGGCCCTATCCCACTGGCCGCCTTCCCCTCCCTTCCACGCTTGTGAAGAAAAGTGAAGGAAGAAGAGGGCGCTGACAAGCAGGCCCCATATTTTTTTATTTTCACTTACATGCGAGTCTCACATATTTTTTATATTTTTTTGCCAACTAGGATGTCATGTCAATATAATCAGGCATCTATACTATCTCGGGACCTACTTTGTACAGTTTCAAATAGTTTAGGGGTAGAGATTTCTGGTATTCAAGGTTGGAGACCTCATACAGACTTGATGTAAAGTTACGTAAAGTTAAGAGACGTCAGGTGAACTTATTCGTAGCACCTTAGGAGGCTCAGAGAGTCAGAGATGGGCTTCTCTAGCTAGCTGGCTGGGCCTCTAAACAAACGTGAGCACTTCAATACATGGCAGAAAGGAAAAAGTCCACCCTAGTCCCTTCATATCTCCTCTCTCTCTCTCTCGGCGAAATTGATATCTTCTCTCGTAACGTGCTCCTTGCAATTTACAGTATGCTGCACCTATGGTACAACAACTTGCTATATAGGTGTGATTTAACGGAACTACTTAAGAAACGAGCATGCTAAACATGGTTTATTTGGGGAGTTGAAGATCAGGTGAAACAATCGGTAAATAACTAGAGACATTGAGAATCTAGAACAACTAGGTTTCTCACATCTGATTTGTAGTTTATTTTTGTCTTTGGCCAAAAGCACCACGAAGTGCCACTTGTGGCATGGCAAAGAAAAGCTGCTTGCTCGATGACGGCGGTTGGCGACGGCGGCCAGCGGCTTGCTCGACGCCGGCGACCGGCTCAACGACGGTGGCTTTGGTGCTTGCTCATGACGGGAAGGAGCTCGAGTTTGAGAGGGAGTGAATGTGAGATGAGGAATGGGAAGGAAGGAGACGAGCTGTCATGTGCCAGGAACACAAAGGGCAAAATTAGTTCGAGGAGAAATTTCTCCCCTCCGACATAGCGCCGTTTGCTCGAAATGCGATGCAATTGCTACGAATCGAAGAAAAATTGATAGCTTTGGTCCGAAATGAGAAGATTTTTTAATTATTCTTTGGTACCGACATATTTCCTATGTTTTGAATCGAAATTTCTCTTTGTTTTAACGTTGCCCTAGCTTGCATGCATGCATGTGCATGCCTCTTGGCTATTTTGCAAAGCACCTTGTTTTCATAGCAACTTTGAAGATCTTTCAATATATGCACGACTTTTGGTGACTATCAAAATATTATTGACTAGAAAAAAATACTCGTGCGTTGCAACAGGTGAAAACAATTTTCATGATTGATAAAAACTTTGTCAATTTCAACGACAAACCAAAACCAGACAAACAAAACAATATATCAAGACAAAGTCAGAAATCATATATAGTATTGAACCGAGTTGTGTGTGCTTCATGCGTCATCATACGAAGAATCCCTTATGTACATCTTTTCATAGCCTCACAAATCGATCGGGTGGCTATTCCATAAATTGACGCATGTGTATTTTGCTATATCTTATGGATTAAAGATTAAAATTTGGATTATTCAATTAGTAAAAGTTTTGTTTACTATAGATGAAAAGCATTTGTAAAATAACAAACTTGTCGCATACACATCTTAAACAATGATAAATTCAAAAGAAAATATTTATAAGGAGAGAAATTTGGAAGAGAAAAAAGGAGAAAAAAAGAGAAAAGGAGGAGATTGGAAGGAGTGGGAGAGGATCAGGATTATCGGGAGAAAAAAGGAAAAAAAGAAAAAGAAAAAAGAGAGAGAAAAAAGATGCCGATTGAGGGAGGGGCGTGCAAGGTGCCGAGTGAAGACGCGCAGGATGGGGCGGCGGGATAGTGTGGGCCGGTTGGATTGGGTTGGGATAAGGATGTATAATAGTTATTCTAGACTTACGTTGAATTGGATACTGATGACATATAATCAACTTAAAACTAACTTAAACATGGATGACGTATCAAAATTTCGACGGAAACATATTCAATTTTTATAATAGTAGAGATATATACTAAACGAGTCTAATATGTATATTATGTATTACTAGCAAAGGTGCTCATGTGTTACAACTGTATGTCGGTACGTGCGTGGCATCTCGGCCAAGCACTCCGTCCCTAGATTGATTTCTTTCTCCACCAAGCCGAACTCTCGAAACGGGGAGGCAATTGGGTTTGGTCAAGCGATTTGGTGCGGCTCAAACACTAGCCGTGAAGCTTATTGCAACGGGAGGGATGAGATTTGGTAGAATCGGAGACGGCCATGCAAGGTCTTGCAACAAGACGGATGAAAACAAACTGAAGCCGAAGAGGAATAATACGTGCTTAGTGGCAAAGGAGTCGGGCGACGTATGAAGGACCCAGTGGAAACAACTTCAATTTATCTATCTACTGACAAAGTGCCCGTGCATTGTAACGGAAAGAAAATACAAAAAAAGTTGAGTATGTAGAGAGAGAGAGAGCATGATTGGCAAACAACCAAGTAAAATGGCAATGTGGAAGGAGAGATAGAGTGGTTATTCTACGGCAAGGGATGCGACATACGCTAGAGCGAGAGGGGATGAGATTTTGTTAGAGATAAAAAAACTGAATTTATAGCATAATTAGCTGATTATGCACATAATAAACAAAAATTCAATCTTTTTATGTTTTTTTATATGGTACACGCATCAATTTCTAGTGCACTTGAAGAGTTTTATTCACTTCAAGAGTTTTCGGTTTTCCAACTGAGACAAGCTGGTTATGCTGGCTGTTTAGTACGTATATTAAAAGAGAAAGAGACCGTGTCGATATGTAAAAAGTGTGTAGTGTAGAGAATCGGACACAATTTTAGGCAATCACGGGCGAGAGCGTCACGGGCCCAATCGGCTGCGTGGCAAAGGAAACAAATCACGCGCCCGAGGGCGTCGCGGGCCCAAACGCAGCCACGGCAAGGGGCGTGTGAAAAACGGACTCGGGCACGCGCATCTCTGACAAAAAAGCCACGCGCGTGTCGCGCGCAATCGCCACGGGAAAAGCGGACTCGCATGTGTGAAACGGACTACATCTGACGTGCAGTTGACGTGATGATGACAGCCTATGTACCAAGGATTTGACGGCCTAGAAAATCAACTTAAATACGGATGACGTAAAAATTAAAAAATCAACTCAAACACGAACTCAAACACGAATGACATATGAAAATTTCAATGAAAACATCTTCATTTTTTATTATATATTTCTAACAAAATATCCATGTGTTGTAACACGAATAGATGATTATATGATTATGGTTCAATTTTCTGTGTGAACTATTGGGCTAAGTAGATCAACAGATGACATTAGTGAGATGTACAGTGCAAAAAAGAAGATAAACTTGTGATGAGACATGAATGAGATGTAGAGCGCAAGAAGGCGGATATATGTTAAGACTTGATCCTAAGCTGTTATAACCAAATTTCCGTCGAGGGCACACCCAACTAAAAGTGAACTTGTCAACCCTCAGTCACAACCACATGCTTTGCAAACCAATTCAATCTTGGTTTTGTATCACAGGAAATAAAGAACAAATTGTACATGCACATTAGTAATGCGAAGTTCCTAATCATCATCTAACTAACTTCCCTGACAGGTGATTGGCATAATTGCATTTAAGTGGTATCAACTTTTTTCGTCTCATGATACTTGTTTTTCTAGCATTCAAAAATTGTCTTAAAATAGTCGTCACTTTGAAGTATTGCTTGTTACATCAATCATTTTCAATTTAAATTTCTTATCATTCTATCCCAACCATTATCTCACATCTAACCATACGTTATTTAAGGGACATTGTAGTTTTTTTTAACCTTAATACATGCTAAATAATATACAACGACAAGTGATTTGAGACTAAGATAGTAACACAACAGACCGAATCATGATCATCAGAAGATGGCTTTCTGATTACTTCTCTTGTTTGCATACCTCCAGTTTAACAAGGTCATGCGTACAACATATGGACCTCTCTGTCCACAATAAGCAGATCCCAAAATGTTATCGATGCCAGCTGCTTCAAATAAAATACTCCAGCTTGTATCGATGTGCCATTTTTGCACGTGATTCGGCCGATTCCTCTAGAAGTAGAATTCACCAACCTGACAAAATAAGAAAAACCCAGGCATCTAAAACTAAAACTAAATTATACTACAATGGTTAAGCACAAGGACAGCCGACAGCATCAATCCTATGATTTCCTCATTTTCCTGAACCCACAGGTCAGTTTAACAGTGTAATATATACGTAGATACCATCCATCGTGCACACGTTTGAATCCCCAGCAGCAGCATCCCAACTCTCACATGAATTCAATAATTCACTCTCCTGTACGGCTGTACATGCAGCCAACCTGCATCTCAGTCAAGCCAAGAAAGAGAGAGATTTTCTATCTCCCTTGCCATCTAAATAGTCATTAAATTTTTTTAAAAAATAACAATATAGATTAATATAAAATATATCACTCCACAAATATACAAAATCAAATTCAACTTCTACAAGCTACAACAAAAATAATAAATTAAACTAAAAATTGTTAACATACATTCATAGTTATATTTGTTATTTTTGTTACAATTTATAGAAATTGAATTTGAACTTTTATGTGTGTGGAGTGAAATGTTTCATATTAATCTATTTTGTCAATTTTTAAACAAATTTTAATTACTATTTATATGACATGTAAGAAACGAAAGGATATTGGACATAAAATCACCGAAAACTGAAGGCCGAACCGAACCGCACTGCACCGAACCAAACCGAACTATCGATTTTTTCGGTAGTCAATTTCTCCGTCGGCCTTATTTCTCCCGTAGATCGGTCTTCGGCTTTTCCATCGGTTTCTCATCTCTAACAACTGAAGTACCTGTACAAACCGATCAATCTCTATGATCCCATTCCCTACGTGCAAACCATAATGTCCAGGCCTTTTACCAATGGAAAAGTCCATTAATACCATCCAATACCATCAATCTCTCACTAACCCCAACAGCCCATAGCCTATCCAGCCCATCTGACTACCACCATGGCCCAATATGTTGCCACGCTGCTTGTAAGACTTTAGCCTGCGGCATGGCAGAACAGGTACGTACGTTTTTTCGGCTTACTCGGTAAAACTGACAAACCAAACCGAATAAGTTCGGTTATTCGGCGCGGTTTATTGTTTTTGTTACAAACACTTCGGCTTGGTTTTGTCGAGAACCGAATTTTAGAAAATCGAATAAACCGAACCACAACAACCGAGGAAACGGAACTCCCACCCCTTGAGGGATGAAAACACTTTCCCCCAAGAAAGCGATTTGACTTGGTTGAAAGCCAAAGCACACCTTTGCTAGCAAACCAAACAAGAGGCCAGCCATTGCAACAAAAGAGATAAACTGGCAGCAATCATTTCTTACCATTGCCAAAGAGTTGGTGTGGTTAGGACTGACATATATCCAAACGAACCCCTTGGTACATATATAGTTATACCAGACTAGCATAGGCAGACGATCTCAACAAAAGGTCAGGCATTATCTAAAACCAAAAGGTCAGGACACATCAAAATAGCCCTAGATTAGCGCCTGCATACACTGACAGCCCTGGAGGCTGGAGCATAAGTTAGAGGGACACATCAAAATAAGCTACTTTGCTATCAATTGTTTATGCATTCCTCCTCAACCAGGACGCTGCGAAACTGTTTTTCAGCATCCCGGCATGCCTCCTGAGCTTATCTATCCTCCGCTTTCAGTCTTGAAAGCTCCGCCTCTTCATCCTCCATCTTCTTTGACATCATCTGGCCATCCCATCGGCGTCTCCCAAGTTCCATCTCAAGATTGGCCATAGCACTATCATTTTCATCACGCGATGCACCCATGCGGGACAAGGAAGATCGCTTTTCCAGCATCTATTCTTTCAGCTTCTCCCTGTATGCGAGAGAACGGGTGCGATCCAATTTGAACTGGAGCGCCTTGTTTAGCTTGCACTGCAAAGACTGGACATTGAATCCATTTCCCACTAAATAGTTAAGTGTTGTGTTGTGCTTCTCAAATATTTTCATGATGTCCGTTATGTGTAATTTACTTATTGCATCCCCAGCATCTATATATGACCAAAATAACCCTATAGCCATATTTTCACGCGCCGCTTCTGGAAACTGCTGTAGTGGAAGGAAATGTGGCTCCTTTGGATCCTTCCGAAACACTTCCATCATTTCAAATGCAGACCACGTATCCTTCGTCTTGGTAAAATGGGGCCTGCTGACCAGGGAGCTGACACTTTGAAGCTATAGAATTCCCAGCCAATGAGCAGGTCCTTAATATGGTGTTGTCACTGGTGCACGGCAAACTCCCACTGTTCCCAATATGTAAGTGGGTTGATCCCTTTCCCACTTCCCCACCCATCTCATGTCCAACTGAACGGTCAAGAGGTAACACAGGTTTCTCAATAAGATGGCTGATTTCAGCTACCTGGGTAGCCACATTGTCAGATCTGCGCATCTCCATTATGATTATCTTGACAAATGCTACTGATTGTAGCAGCCAGCTCGTCATCGAACAGATTAGAATCTAAGTTAGTTTCAGACAAATCACATTGTTCAAATCACGAGAACTTGCAAAAAATCATCATTAGAAAACTGCTACATTGAATGCAACAAAATAAGTGAACATTTACAGCAAAGATAGAGTTCCCAGAACATACGTTTTTCACTGGCAATTGATTCAAAGCCTGGAGGTGTTAGAGGCAACAGTTCTTGATTTGTTACTTGATTTGTATTCAGGTTATCCTCCAAAGTCTTATCAAGCTGCTTCTGAATATGAGTTTCACACTCCAACTGTCTCTGAACAAGACGCATACCAGAGTGGGAACGTGGCAACCAATGGAAATATGTGATCAAGACAAAGACGCGTACCTCGATAAAAGATCTTTTCAGTCGCTCTGCAGCTTTCTTTCTACGTACTGGTTGCATCCAATGAGTTATGTTGGCTATCTGATTCTTTGAAGCCCTTCTTTCTAGCAACTGCAGATTGTAAAACAGTTGTTAGATTTGATGCATCATCTTGTTGATACTTGGTATTTGAACCACTATCAGCCTCTCTTGACACCTGCAAACATATTGACAAGCAGCACAAAAAATGCTCATGAATATGGATTGGGGATGGATAAGTTCCTAAAATTCAACAGCACAAGACTTACAATGTCAGAATCTTCAGGTAAGTTGACTTCAGGCAGTTGTGTTGCCTTGAATTCCTTCTTTGACCTTTTCCTTGACCTTGTCCAGGCAGAAGATTCAGTATCTTGTCTTTCTTCATCATCACTGGAGTGTTCATCAGCTGGTGACCTTCGGCTTTTTCCAGACACAGACTGGTGCCTCAAGTGTCTCTATACAAGTAAAGAAATATCATGAGTGGATCATGAGAGTTGACATATAAGCTATTGAAATAACAATCATAGAGAAACCAATGCATGTAAGAACAATAGCAAAAATATTAACATGAGTGAACAGAACAATGTGTAATTGACTGCTGATCCATGTATTCAGGGAACTGTAAACATAATATGTCATGGCTGCACATTCGTGGCCAACAAGCAGTTCTCTGGCCTCTATGTGTTTTCTTTCTTTGGCTCTCATCATTACATCGATATGAGCTTTTCACATTCCTCCGTGACATGCGATCCCATTTTTTCCTGTTAAATGCAGCTTTCTTTCCCCCCCCCCCCCCTTATCCCATGTTTAGCATGATTCCGTTTTTTGTCTTTATTCTGTTGTTTGCCCATGGGCCTACTGGTACAAATTTTAGGTCATTGTATGGGAATATCTATGTGTTCCTTTTTTTAAATAGGAAGCATTTTATTTCTGATAAAAAGTTTTAGTATTTTAAAAATCACCACTTTTTTTATCTCTGTTGAAATTTTTGTCTTATTATGGAATTTTCTTGATACATTGATGAGAGTTTTTTAGTTCTATATAATTTTCTCTGTATAGAATTTTTTTTTTCAGTTTTCGCTGAAATTATTTTAGTTTACAAATTTAAGAAGATTTTTTTTACAAATACAGAAAATGAATGCAAGAACACACATGTGAACAAGATAATGATGGGCCAAACATTTCAAACCAACTGTGAAACCAATAATTTGTCTGAATTCAATCATGCAGATATTATTTGCTAAGTTCAGACAAAATGTCTCCAAACTATGTGGGAGGTATGCACAATTGCCAGGCACAATTTGAAAATAATTCTGAAATATGAAAACAACAGTTTGCTTAATCCAAAATACCAGAGCAAATCACAAGTATCCAGGACTTGATGACAGCCCACAAAACATTGTGCTGACCTTAGCCATATGGTAGCTGCCCCAACTCCCCCTAGATCAAAAGTACAATGGTGAAGAACAAAGTTGTGGAGACAATACAACAAAAATTGAGCATTCGACAAAGCGCTTGCTGTGTAATATCATTTGTTAAATATAAGCTTGCTTGAAACTTCTTGCTGCACTATGTCAGGCTTAAACACACCAAGGCATCATGTTTTCAATAGGTTATGAGCATTGTTCAAAAAGGGTGTGATCCATGCATTAGCAGTGAAGCACACAGTATGAATCAAACATCAGCCACAAGATTAAAACATATGCAAGCAGACCGACATGCTAATACGCAGAGTTCAGAGATAGATTCCGCTATTACCTTGGGAGAAACAATCCTCCAAAGCTTGCCATTCCACTTGTATTGAGGCTGAAGCAGCTCCCGCGCCTTGGTCACCACAATCTCATTGGTCTTTCCATTGACACTTACCTCGTACTCACCCTCACGGACAATTCTCCACACCACACAGGGCGACCACGCCCCGTCGCAGTAGGCCTCCACGGCAGCGCCAGGGCCAAGCCGGAAATCACAATCACGCTGCGAGCGCTCCTCGGACGGCCTGATGAACCGCCAGTGCAGATACTCCACTGTCTTGGCCACGGCCTCCCCTTCCCCCTTCTCCAGATCGGAGAACTCGACGAAGTAGCTCAACTTGTCGATGACCTTCACCGCCGTCGCGAGGAACCAGGATTAGCCGTACACCTCCCGATCCCTCATCACCTCCACCTTCTCCCCAACCTGGTAAACCCTAACCGCCCGCTTGGGCTGGAGCGCGATCGCGGCCTCCGACGGGACACACTCGCCGTCGACGTAGTCGCGGAGCGGGCGCACGAGGCGCGGCGGGAAGTCGATCACCTCGCGGGTGATGGGGAACGCGACGGTGACGACATCGCCGTCGTCGGCGGCGGCGGGGAGCACGATGCCCGACCACCAGCCGTCGTTGTGGAAGGACTCGACGATGTCGTGCGGGGCGAGCGCGCGGAGGTCGTCGTCGGAGGGAGGTGGGGGGTGGGGGCGGATGTGGGAGGGCGCGAAGTGCTCGACGAGGGGTTCGCCGCCGTCGTCGGAGACTGTCGGCGTAGGAGGCAGCGTAGCGCGCCGGGGTGCGGGGGCTCCGCGCCGGGACGAAGCTCTCGACCACGGCCTCGAACCAGGAGCCGTCGAACCCGTAGGCGGACCTCGACGTCGGTGCCGGGCTGCAGCGGGGGATGCCCGCCGGGGCACGGTCTGCAGGGGGACGGGTACTGCGGGGAGGAGACCGAGCCCTTCGGCAGCCTTGTCCACCGCCGCGCCAGCCCGCGGCGGCGGCGGCGAGCCGACGGTGGCCATGGAGGAGGAGAGGGGAACGGGGGTTTTTGGGTGGGTTTGGGTGGCGCGCGGCGGAGGGAGCTCCTCTGACGTAAAGGCAGAGGGACGTGGGTCCCTGACAGGTGGGCCCCACCTGTCATGGGCCCACACCGCAGCGGCCAACCTCGTGCGCGGCTTCTCGACCCTTGTCGCCTCGATTTCCCTTCCCCAGGCCTACCATCCGATTGCGAAGCGAGGTGGGTGGGTGGGTGACGCTTGCTACGTGGAAGGTATCCAGCCTGTGTACTGACAGGTGGGCTATGGTGTGGTGTGCGAGGGGGATGGGGCCACTTGTCAGTGTTTGGGTTTGATCAGGGGTGGGGGTTTGCGTGGTGTATGTGTAAGGGGACTGGGGTTTTTTCCCTCTTCGGATAGGAGAAGGTGGGGCCTGGGAGGAGTAGTGTTTTTGTCCTTTTTGGGTAGGGGTGGCCCGGTGGGGTCCACTTATCAGTGTAGGGGTGGTGAATGCGGTTGTAGGGAGGGGGGGTGACGAGAGAGTGGTGGGATCAGGAAGTGGGGTTGTGGGGCCTGTATTGCCAGTTCGATATGACATGTTGGATCACAGGCCTGTGGCTGAGGGGTTGAAATAGAAAATTTCTATACTGCAGGACTTACTAACGCTGTGTTTGAGAGGTGAGGTTGATAATTATCTTCCACGCATGCAAAACGAAACGATACTTTTTTTTATGATTAATTAAGTATTTGCTATTTTTTTAAAAAATATATTAATATGATTTTTTAAAGCAAGTTTCATATGGAAACTTTTTTAAAAAACACACCGTTTAACAGTTTTAAAAGCGTGTGCGCGAAAAAAAGATGAGTTGGGAAAGCTGAACACAGCCGATCAATCTTACCTTATCTTACAATCCACTATAAAAAATTCAATATGTAGTAAAGATGCCAGGTAATCATTTACTAACAATTATTATATCTTAAATCATACAAGTATATTATATTATCCATAATTCTATAATTTATTATATTTTAGAGCTTTAAAATATAAATAAATTAAATCATCATCTCATATAATTAACATAATATTTCAATAAATCTTTTTATCATCTTTTATAATATCCTATATGCTCGTACAGTTCATTCTCATTTAGTTAATGTTATTTTCCGCTTTTAAGCCATATCACATCAATTATTTTTAACCCTTAGATGATTAATTTATGGTTCAAATTATTTATTTTTTTATTAAGCCATATCATCTTAATTATTTTTAGGCTTAGATGATTAATCTATGGGCCAAATTATCCTTCTTCTTTTATTTTCTTATAAAACCACATCACCTTACTTTTGTATTTCAATCATTATTCTACCTATTATTTAAATTATCATAAACTATATCAACTTATATAAACTTATATCGTACATTATTTCTACTTATTGTTATCATACTAAACTTTCGCAGTAATGCACATAGTTTCATCTAATAATAAAAAGTTGTGTTAACAATTAAGCAATAACAAAGAAAAGGCAAATTTGTTTTATTGGAAAGAGAATATGCGAATCCATAGGGACTGAAATTAAGACATTTAGTTGCTGGGCAAGATTTCTCTATGTGAAATATAAATTGTCAAATCGGAAAAAATGTGAGAGAATCTGTAGGACTGGCGATTATAATGTTTGGTTGTTCGCCAGGATTTCCACCAAAAGAAATACAATGCATCAAGAAAAAAAAAGGATGAAAAGAAATAACTATGAGAACTGGGTACCGAGAGCATCTACAAGAGATACCCAAACATGTTCCTAAAAGTTTAATTTTGGGATTTAAATCTAAAACTAGACTCCAACAATTCCCCAAACCTGGTCTCAAAAATTCGTCCACACTCCCAATCCAAACCCAAAATGGAGCTTAGATTTGGGACAGCTCTCGGCGTTCCCATCGATGCGTTTGTGGGGAAAAATTCACCGCACGCGTCAGATTTTTTCCTCTCCTCGCCATTTACTTCGTCCTCGCGCGGCATTCGGACGCCGCCTCTTGCAACCCCGTAAAATAATTTTTGCAGGTCTTCAGTGGAACCCCTTGATTATGGCTGTAATAAAACTTGGAAAAGATAATAGTGTTATCTATAAGTAGTAGTAGTGGTGATGGTTTGTTCAGATATTAATTCCAGTACCAGTGGAGTCCGGTCGTCAATGAAACGGTCACCTCCTCCTCCTCCTTCCTCTTAAACGTATCTAGGAAATCGCACACGAAGCACTTCCACTGATCGGTGGACCCCACGAGGGCGCTACGTGTCAGCTACTGCTGACAATACAGGCCCCACAACCCCACTTCCTGGTCCCACCACTCTGCCACCCCCTCGCCACCTGCATTCACATTCGCCGGCCACCCCTTCAGTCAAACCAAACAATGACAAGTGGGCCCATCCCCTCGGACACCCCACCGTACCCCACCTGTCAGTGACCCCATCCCACCTCGCTTCGGATGGGCGAGAGCCCCTGAAAGGCTGAAAGGAAGGCGACACGAGTACGCGACACGACACGCCGCGCACCACCCAAACCCACCCAAAACCCCCCATTCCCTTCTCCTCCTCCACCTCCACCTCCACCATGGCAGCCGGCCGCTCGCCGTCGCTCACCGGCCGGCGGCGCCGCCGCGGGCGGGTGCGGCGGTGGACGAGGCCGCGGAAGGGGTCGCAGTGCCCCTCCTCCCCATGCAGCCCGTGCCCCGGCGGGGAGGAGCAGCCCCCGCTGGCGCCCGGAACCAAGGTCGAGGTCCGCGTCGACGCGGACGGGTTCCACGGCTCCTGGTTCGAGGCCGTCGTCGACGGCTTCGTCCCGGCGCGCGGCCCGCGCACCCCGGCGCGCTACGCCGCCTCCTACGCCCACCTCGTCGCCGAGGACGGCGGCGTCCTCGTCGAGCCCTTCGCGCCCTCCCACATCCGCCCCCGGCCACCGCCCCCCTCCGACGACGACCTCCGCGCGCTCTCCCCACACGATATTGTCGAGGCGTTTCACAAGGATGGGTGGTGGTCCGGCATCGTGCTCCCCGCCGCTGCCGCCGTCCCCGTCCCCGGCGTCGTCACCGTCGCGTTCCCCATCACCCGCGAGGTGATCGACTTCCCGCCGTGCCTCGTGCGCCCGCGCCGCGACTACGTCGACGGTGAGTGGGTCCCGTCGGAGGCCGCGATCGCCCTCCGGCCCAAGCACGCGGTTAGGGTTTACCAGGTTGGGGACAAGGTGGAGGTGAGGAGGGACCGGGAGGTGTACGGCCACTCGTGGTTCCACGCGAAGGTGGCCAAGGTGATCGACAAGATGAGCTATCTCGTTGAGTACTCCGATCTGGAGAAGGGGGAAGGGGAGGTCGTGGCCAAGGCGGTGGAGTACCTGCACTGGCGGTTCATCAGGCCGTCCGAGGAGCGCTCGCCGCGGGATTGTGATTTCCGGCTTGGCCCTGGAGCCGCCGTGGAGGCCTACTGCGACGGAGCGTGGTCGCCCGGCGTGGTGCGGAGGGTTGTCGGTGAGGGTGAGTATGAGGTAAGTGTCAATGGAAAGACCAAGGAGCTTCTGGTGACCAAGGTGCGGGAGTTGCTTCAGCCTCAATACAAGTGGAATGGCCAGAACTGGAGGATTGTTTCTCCCAAGGTAATGCTAAAGTCTATCTCTTAATTGTGCTTTCTAGCTTTCTTCGTTTCGGTTTGCTTGTTGTTGTAGTCTTGTGGCTGACGTTGATACTGTGTGCTTCACTGCTAATGCATGGATCAGGATGAATTATGATTGGTTTTGCAATTTTTGGAGTTAAATAAATGAAAGGAATCGGATGTGAGCGACATGCTTTCTAAATTTTCTGTGAGTTAGTTCATTTAAATGAGATTATCAAAATAATTTACTATCTGTTCCTTTAATTACATCAAACCTTCAGCCCACTTTTCTTGAAATGTGTATCTTTTGAGTTTTAGGACATGAAACTCTGTGGCTTCTAAGCTATTTATTGAAGGACTATTAAGTAGGTAACTAGGTATATGTAGGTTTGCTTGAATATTGAACCATCAATTTGATCAGGGTGATTATTAGATTTTTTTCCCCCACTTGTTGGCTTGTTCCATGTTCATTTACTAATTGTCCTGCTAAATATGTTTTCACACATTCTTGACTAGATACTTTCAAGAAAAAAATCGTGGTACGGTCCATTTTTTTGTTTTGGAAAGAAAAATCACCCTCTTTGAACAATGCTCATAACCTCTTGAAAACGTGATGCCTTGGTGTTTTAAGCCTGACATAGTGAAGCAAGAAGTTTCAAGCAAACTTATGATTAATAAGTGATATTACACAGCAAGTGTTTTGTCGAATGCTCCACCTTGTACTGAAAAACATGCTCAATATTTGTTGTCTTGTCTCCACAACTTTGTTCTTCACCATTGTAATTTTGATCTGGGGGAGTTGGAGTAGGATGGGTCTGTATACCATATGGCTAAGGTCAGCACGATGTTTTGTGGGCTGTTGTTAAGTCCTGGATACTTGTGAAATCTGCTCTGGTATATCAGATTAAGCAAACTGTTGTTTTCATATTTCAGAATTATTTTCAAATTGTGCCTGGCAGTTGTGCAGAATTCCCACATGGTTTGGAGACATTTTGTCTGAACTTAGGAAACAATCTCTCTCTCTGTATCTATCTATCTATCTAGTTCAGACAATTGTTGGTTTCACAGTTGGTTTGAAATGTTTGGCCCATCGTTATCTTGTAGACATTTGTTCTTGCATTAATTTTCTGTATTTGTAAAAAAATTCTTTTTAAATTTGTAAACTAATATAATTTCAGCTTAAACTAACAAAAACTTTTTATACGGAGAAAATCATATAGAACTGAAAAACTCTCATCTACATATCAACAAAAATTTCATAATAAGACTTAAAACTTTCGAAAGAGATAAAAATGGGCAATTCTTAAAATACTAAAACTTTCTATCAGCAATAAAATTCTTCCTTTTAACAAAAAAGAATCCACAGATATTCCCATACAATGATCTAAAAATTGTACCAGTGGGCCCATGGTCAAACAAGTAACAGAAAAAAACATAAAAAACGGGATCATGCTAAACATGGGAAAAAGAGGGAAAAAAGAAAGCTGCATTTAACAGGAAAAAATGGGATCTTATGTCACGGTGGAATGTGAAAAGCTCATATCGATGTAATGGTGAGAGCCGAAGAAAGAAAACACAAAGAGGCCAGAGAACTGTTTGTTCGCCACGAATGTGTAGCCATGACATATTATTGTTTACAGTTGCCCGAATACATGGATCAGTAGTCATACACATTGATTTGTTCATTCATGTTCATATTTTTGCTATTGTTCTTACATGCATTGGTTTCTCTATGATTGTTGTTTCAATTGCTTGTATGTCAACTCGCATGATCCACTCATGATATTTCTTTACTTGTACAGAGACACTTGAGGCAACAGTCTATGTCTGGAAAAAGCCCAAGCTCACCAGTTGATGTGTTCTCCAGTGATGATGAGCATAGACACGCTACTGAATCTTCTGCCTGGAGAAGGTCAATAAAAAGGTCAAGGAAGGAGTTCAATGCAATGCAGCAGCCTGAAGTCACGTTGCCTGAAGATTCTGAGGATGTTTCACATTCTGAGATGAACACTCCTTTGTCTGAATTGTGCAAGTCATCGGGAAGCAATCATTCTCCAAAGTCTTGCTCTGACCCATCTGGAATGAAAAAAATTCAAGTGCTTTCGAAGAAGATAGTGAGTAACTGTTTGGTACCAGTGAAGGGGATTCGTGATGCTTCGACAGGACATCCAATATGTCAGAATGAATCAAGAGAAGATGGTATTGGGAAGACAACGGTTAATCAAGAAATTATATCTGACATGATGCTTACGAATGGTCAGGTTAACACATCTGCTTGTGGAACAAGTACGAATGAAGGCTGTGCTATGGTTTCAACTAAAAAGTTTGGAAAACAGAAAATGGCATTATCTCGCAGATACAATCCTGTACGGAAGGCACGGGGAGGGCTGCTCTCTGTCCAGCAACTACACACTAAAAAAACCATGCCTTCTGAGCCCAAACGGGGTAAAATGAGACTTGTTCAAGCACTTCAGGACATGAACGATGGCTCTGATAATGTGAGTCCCATCCATTGTGTTTTATACTTGGAATTAATTCTTACATGCAGATAATTTTTAATTTATGGCCATTTGAATCTTTTTGCTGGTCCAGATTCAGTTAAAGAGAAACAGTACTTCTCCAAGCACAGAAATTATTTGTGCTTTGAGTGTCTCTTCACAATGCAATACTCCATCTCCTCTGGGTAAACCAATAAAGGCTTTTGACTTTGTAAGTCTTGTGCTGTTAACTTTTAGGAACTTATCCATCCCGAATCCATATTCATGAGCATTTTTTGGGCTGCTTGTCAATCTGTTTGCAGGTGTCAAGAGAGGCTGATAGTGTTTCAAATACTAAGTTTCTTATCTTGAAGAAATGTAAGTAGTTTGTCTAGCACTGGTCTATCAACAAGATGATGCATCAAATCTAACAACTGATGTACAATCTGCAGTTGCTAGAAAGAAGGGCTCCAAAGAATCAGATAGCCCACATAAGTCATTGGATGCAACCAGTACTGTCCAGCCAATACGTAGAAAGAAAGCTGCAGGGCGACTGAAAGGATCTTCTGTGGAGGTATGAAACTTTGTCTTGATCACATATTTCCATTGGTTGCCACGTTCCCACTCTGGTATCTTGTTCAGAGACAGTTGGAGGGTGCAACTCATATTCAGCAGCAGCTTGATAAGACTTTGGAGGATAGCCTGAATGCAAATCAAGAACTGTTGCCACTAACACCTCCAGGCTTTGAATCAATTGTCAATGGAAAATGTATGTTGTGGGAACTATCTTTGCTGTAAATGTTCACTTATTTTGTTGTATTCAATGTAGCAGTTCTCTAATGATGGGTTTTTGCAGGTTCTCATGATTGGAATACTGATGGTTTCTCTGAAATTAACTTACATTCTAGTCTGTTTGATGAAGAGCTGGCTGCTACAATCAATAGCATTTGTCAAGATAATCATAATGGAGATGCTGAGTCTGACAATGTGGCTACCGAAGTAGCTGAAATCAGCCATCTTATGGAGAAATCTATGTTACCTCTTGACCGTTCAGTTGGGCATGAGGTGGGTGGGAAAGTGGGACAGAGATCAATCCAATTACATATTGAGAACAGTGGGAGTTTGCCGTGCACCAGTGACAACACCATATTACGGAGCTGCTCATTTGGTGGGAATTCTATGGCTTCAGATATGTCTAAGTGTCAACTGGGTCAGCAGGCCCTATTCACCAAGAGGTCCCATGTATGGTCTTTATTTGAAGAGATGGATGTGTTTCGAAAGATGCCACAGCAGCCACATTTCCTTCCACTCAAGCACTATCCACTAGGGCTGCGTGAAGGAACGGCTTTAGGTCTAATGTGGTCATATACCGATGCAGTGGATGATATAAGTAAATTATGCATAACGGACAGCATGGAAATATTTGAGGACCACATCAAAACACTTACCATTTTAGAAGAAAATGGATTCAATGTTCAGTCTTTGCAGCAGAGTCTGACCAAATTGCTCCAGATCAGATCAGATTACACCAATTTTCTCAGAGACGGAGAGAAGCTGAAAGAACAGATAGCGGATAAGGCCTCTGCTGTGTCCCGTGTTGATGCTTTGCTTGATGAAAATGATAGTGCTATAGCCAAGCTTGAGCAGGAACTTGGGAGACTCCGATGGAAAGGCCAGAAGATGTCAAAGAACAAGGAGGATGAAGATGCGGAGCTGTCAAGGCTGCAGGCGGAGAATAACAGTGCTGAGGAAGCACGTGGCGATGCTAAACGACAGTTTGACAGCATCCGGGCTGAGCTGCGGCAGCGCTTAGCAATTGATAGTCAGTAACCATCTCGATGTGTCCCAAACTTGGCACTGTATGCTGGGTGCTAATCTAGGACTAGGAACCCTGCCTGTTGAACCCTCTTGTGTTAGTCCTGACCTATTATTTCTAGACCATCTATCTGTGCTAATCTGATATACCTATCTATGTACTTATTTCTTCCTAAAATTTGCCAGCTGTCTGCTGTTATTAGTTCCTAAAATTCGCCCATCGGCATGCGGTTGGTTTTGATTGACAACTTGGTGTTGGTGTTGTTTTATGTTATCTGCTGATGCCTTGTTAGAATCCTAAGATATGCTGACTAAATATATACTCTATTTGGTTCTGATCGTGTCAGCATTATTTGGCTTACGGTGCTGATGCAGGTGCTTACGGTGTAGTACAAGTATTGACTTGTTGAGGTTTTGAAGCATATATTGGAGTTGGTCTTGTGCACCTGAAGTTCTTGTTGTCTTGGCCTGCGGTTTTGTCTGCATTTGTGGTGAAAGACAAGTGCAAGTGTGCAACCCTGACCGTTCAGTACTGTTCCGAGGTTACAAACCTTTATCATTCCAATCTTGCCGGCAGGCAAGCAATGAAACAATTTGTACAATCATATAGTTTTCATCTCTTGCAGCTATATACTCTTAAGCAGTCAGTTCATAGCTGGTCAAATTGATATTCCTCATCAGAGTAGAAATCTCAGAGTGGCTGAATTTGTACTCTTTAACAAACTGTCCTCAATCATGACCTCTGTGTGTTTGGGCAGCAAGTTAAAAGAATCTGACAAAGTTAAGCTCATGGTATTAATTTCACAAAGTTCACCATACATGTTTTCTGTTAACAATCCTGGTACAGAGTTACTTCACCATGACTAGATCAACATCTTACAATTCAAGTTGAATTTCAGGTCGATTGGTACTTATCACAAGACTTGCCATGTGAGCTATCAGCTGATGATGTCTACCTGACAAGTGGCTGTGCACAAGCAATTGAGATCATCTGCTGTGTCCTAGCTCATCCTGGTGCCAACATCCTGTGCCCAAGGCTGGGCTATCTCTTCTACCAGGCGCGCGCCGTGTTCAATGGCATAGAGGTCAGGTACTTTGATCTTCTCCCAGAGAGTGGCATGGAGTACAGGCTCTTGCTGACAAGAACACAGTTGCGATGGTCATTATCAATCCAGGAAATCCATGTGGCAATGTCTACACTCCCTGATCATTTGGCCAAGGCAAGTACTAACTCAACTGGTGATTTTAGTGATTATTTTGGGGGATATATCAACGTGTTTGATCAAGGGTCAGTATTTTTTGTAGGTTGTTGAGACTGCAAAAAAGC
Organism: Oryza officinalis; assembly: GCA_008326285.1. Taxonomy (NCBI): domain Eukaryota; kingdom Viridiplantae; phylum Streptophyta; class Magnoliopsida; order Poales; family Poaceae; genus Oryza; species Oryza officinalis. The sequence continues at coordinate 24,858,072 of BDMV01000011.1, read as the reverse complement.
TTAGCATCTTTGTCATTGCAGATGAAGTGTATGCGTACTTGACGATTGGGCAGAATAAATTTGTGCCGATGGGGGTGTTTTGCTCGGTAGCTCCAGTTCTTACATTAGGATCGATAGCGAAGAGATGAATCAACAGTGAAAATTAAGGATATTTGTAGTTTGTTTAAGAAACTATTCAGATAATGTAGATGAAACAACTATCTAAGTTTAATGAAATAGCTTCCACCTTTTGGTATTATCTGAAACCTAAACCTTAGAAACGGTCAAATAACTCTTAGGCTTGATCCCCCTTTTCAGGTAGTGGAAAGCATCAAGAGTTACCTTGATATCTCAGCTGACCCTGCAACATTTATTCAGGTAACAAACTGCTCTATCACTCTTCTTCTAAATATATAATTCATTCATATCTTGAGAGCATAAAAAGATCAGTGAAGATACATAAGCAGGCACTGATTGTGTGCATAGCAGAGCAGAATGATTTACATTCTACTTCGATACAATTTTATTTTCAGGGAGCAATTCCACAACTCATAGAGAACACAAAGGAAGAAATCTTCGAAAAACTGTTGACGTCCTAAGGCAGACCGCAGATATATGTTGGGAGAAGCTGAAGGGCATCAGTTGCATCACTTGCCCAAGCAAACCTGAGGGTTCCATGTTTGTCATGGTCAGTCAAATATGCTGCTTCATAATGCAGATAATCAAAGGGAATTTCTCATGGTGTATGATGTTTGGTTGGCTTGGTGCAGGTGCAACTGGATCTGTCCTGCCTGCATGGCATCAAAGATGACATGGACTTCTGCTGCAAGCTGGCAAGGGAAGAATTTGTGGTTCTTTTGCCAGGTAGTACAATCCTGATTCCTCCCATACACATGATTTAACTTGTAAAATTCTAGCTCACTTCATCTCTTTGGTTCAATATGTTCTATTTCCACAATGATCAGTGATTCAGAGTTGCTTTCTGTTTGAAATATTAACAAGTTTGCAAAAAAAAAAAGAGTCTAGGATGTGCTGTGGGATACAAGAATTGGCTCCAGATCACCTTCGCCATCAAACCATCTTCTCTCGAAGATGGTATTGAACTATTGATAGGCTCAAGTCCTCCTGCTCGCGACATAGCAAGCCGAAAGTTCACCAGTCTACTGAACCATGGGGCACCAACTTTCAGATGAGATCAGCAGGAGCTGCTTGAAGGGTTCAAATACTGTTATCAACTTACCATGATATATGATTATATGTTGTTCTATCATCTTCACTGATATGCTTGATGCAGCAAGTCTTGGCTAGCCTGAGTCTATCTTCTTGTTTCAGTCATCATATGGTGTTCAATTATTGTTGTAATTCCCAATTACTACCCAGTAAGCGTAGATGTAAATTTTAGGGGGTCTGAAGTGTAGAATACTGTTCTTGAATAAAGAAGGGATTATTAGAACTGCTTCCTGCGTAGTATTTAAATTCTGTTCTTGTTCTACGCAACCTGATGATTTGCATTTTTGTTTCCCCAAAGTATAGAATGATAATGTCATGGTATCAGTATATGAATCTTAGGCATTAGTTATTCCTCATGAAAAAGGAATGATGTATACTCAAGCCAACTCAGTTTGAAGCTGAAGAACTCGTTCTTAAAAGGCTAGAACAAAAGGCAATGTTGAATAATTAATTAAACCAAATTCCCTGTTCATTTAATGGGACCATGACTCATTAAAATTCAGAATGCTTATTTTAGACAAACGTGATAGCTGAGCAGTCGAATGGACTTATCCATAAATTTTATAAGGAACTTATTATTTATTTATTGCTTTTCCTCCATTTCAAACATGCTCCATGATTTGTTTCATTACATAGCAAAGATTTGTAGTACTAAAATTCTAAAAGAAGAAAAAAATATAGTGCTGGTGGGGCCAACAGCTAGAGAAGATGGATGATCGGATCGGAGGGCGTACATCACCAAAGAGAAAAAGGCCATGTATATGTGTGTAGTAAAATTGTACACATGCATGTTCCTCGTCGAGCTATCATGATGCCATTCAGTGTAGATGGTAGATCAGTAATGGGAACTTATGAATTACTCCGTTTCATATTATATATGATGCAAACAAACACACTATACAAAATATATTTAATATTAGATGTAATGAAACTAAGTTGGTATTATAAATGTTATTATATTTTTCTATAAATTTGATCAAATTTAAAGATACTTAAAAAAATTCAAAGCGACTTGTAATATGAAACGGAACGAGGAATGCACATGCATGAGAGAAGAAAAAAAAACTAATGGCAAGTGAGCGTAGCTTAACTGGTTAGGTTCCTTATGGTGGAACCAACCTACGCAGGTTCAAATCCTAGATTTGACACGAGTGTTTTCATTTACAGCTAATTATTTTTTTTAGTGATAGACAACGTATCCGTCAATTTCAAAAACGATACGAGCGCTTGCGTTTGTGCTGTCCTTCTTAAAAAACGTGCATGCAACAGTCATAAATGTATAATTATTAGTAGTATCAAAGCTCAATGATGATATATGCACGACTGTTTGAATGCCACATTCTCATACTTGGGGTCACTTGTTGATCTCGAGTGGGTTTTCTGTAAAAGCATCCATGAAGCAAGAGGTATATGAAAATGCCACCAAGATAGCTGTTCCATACAACATAATTAATCGTTTGGGATAAAAGCTCCTTAAATATTGAGTCCTACAAGAGCCCAAATGGTAGGCCACCGCTCTAAAGTTCTCCCAAAAAAAAAACCTTCTTGTATGGATGAAACCCTAAAAAGTAAATTTCGAAGCCATGCAAATTCTGACCGCCTTCTTCAATCTGCAAACTATAATCATCGTCAGAGTTCCACTCGAATTGTTCTTGACTCATCGTATCGTTTTCATCTTCTCTATCACTAGATTCCACTTGGTTTCTCGTATCTGTATCATCGTCCACTCTAGTAGTCCTCGAATCATCGTCCTCTTTCCTATCACAGGAGACCTCTTGGCTCCCCTCCGAATCATCACCCTCTTCACTATCACTAGAGTCCTCTTGGCTCCTCTCTAATTCCTCATCATCACCATTCCAACTAGCGTTTTTGTATGTATCATGATCATCCAATATCCATGAAGCATTGAATTGCTCTCCGTAGTACCAAATTGTGCCGAGCCGTGACAAATGGGGCCAAGGTCCACATGATGGATTGCCACCCACTCCATCGGTCCATGTGATTCGTTAAGAGTCCATACCCAGAGTTGAAGCTTGTGAATCTTGACAAAGTACACCCCCTTCTCTGATCTCCCGAGATATGGTTGTACCAATCCTGATTCCTCCTCATCTGCATCAAGCAACCCTCTATTCTCCTCTACCTTTGTTGGTGTTTTTATCATTCTGTACTTCTTGTCTGACAAGGATAACCTATATATACACAAATACAAGAGTAGATGAATTAAATCAACAAGGTTGTGCCATGCACTTAACTAGAAAGATAATATGTACTTGTTTGAAATTGAAACAGTTATGCGTGAAGAAAATAGTATACACAGTTAATAATGCCTCTAAATACATAGTAAGAAAAGAGCCACGGCAATGGATGTAAAGTTCTCCTTTCCAATACTCTGCATAGAGTTGTTGTGGCCCCCAACAAATACTCATCGGTTATGTCTTTCCAAGAGCACATCAGCCAGGGTTGCGACAGCGTCACCCTCTCGAACAAACTGCCTCTCCCACATTCCTTTCCTCGAAGAGAACACTTTCATCTTATACAACGCCGGTGGCCATTCCATCGAGTCCTTCATGCTACAGGAACACATCAAGTAATAAACATAATTGTCTTTTTTATCATAGCCAATATACATTGATGAAATCTTTGGATCCAATTGAGAACAATCAATATCTTATACATATATGATAAGATCACTACTACACAAATACTCATTGGTGCCGGTTCCAAAAGGCTCATAGGTGCCGGTTTCGAAGCTGGCACCAATTGGTCGGCATCAATCATCAAAGCTATTGGTACCGGTTTCTCAACCGGCACCTATAACACTATAGGTGCCGGTTGTAAATGTCTAACCGGCACCTATATGGTATAGGTGCCGGTTCCTATAAATAACCGACACCTATAAGTGATAGGACCTGGCACCTTTGAAGCCTCATAGGTGCCGGTTCTTGTAAAGAACCGGCACCTATAGTCCCGAAGCCAAAAAAAAATAATTTCAGGGTCACATATAATATTTCCTGAAACATAGAAATCACAGAATATTACAATATTACATTCACATCGTTCACATTCACAGAAATCACTACTACTCTGGGTTTAGCTCCTTTGGTCCTTCAGCTAGAAAAGAAATATGCCAAATCAGCAAAAGACATTCTAAAAAAGTTTGAATGGTTGGATCTTACTAGAAAAGTTCGAGTAAGCCAGGATAACATCCATGTTCTCTTTCCTGTTAGTAAAACTTTTCATGCCCTAATCACTGACAAGCATCTCAAGGTACAACCTGATGATTCACGTGTTCTTGAATAACTATTGCTGTTTTCTGAAAATAAGCTTGTTGGAGCCAACATTTCTCTTCAGAAAGCACTAGAAATTTTGTTGTTATGCCGTGGTTCCATTCTGAAAGATGAACTAGCGATCAGCCGCAAAGCTTCTAAAACTCCTCATACCATCATGAGAGAGCTTGTGTCTGCTCTACTGGACAAAAAAGGATTGACTGGCTAGTTATTGGAGCAGCTACCAACTAGGTTTGGTCTCTGATCTGTCATTCAAAAAAGGTTTGGTCTCTGATCTGGACAAAGAAGTGTTCCCTTTTTTTTATAGGGCTAATGCCAAGTTAGTTTATGCATGTGAATGGAATCCACATGCCTTGGAGGCTCTTCAACGTAATGTCATGGACAACCATGTGGCAGATCGATGTATTATATTTGAAGGGGATACCCGTTTGACAGCACCTAAAGTAATATTTGTTCCAAAGTTTACTTGTTGATCTACCTGCACTAGGATGACTTCTAACAATTTACTTCTTTAACTGATATTAGGGGATTGCTGACCGTGTTTGTCTTGGGTTGTTGCCCTCAAGTGAATGTAGCTGGGACACTGCTGTGAGGGCTTTAAGGTAAACCTCCCCAGAGTTCTTTCCAGATTTAGGCAACATTATATACATACAGAGAGGCCTAGCTCAGGTTTGCCAAGCTCGACTTGTGCACTTATATGGGTATCTTGGTTTGTTGTTTTACGAATGTGATTGCTTGAGCTTTCCCAAGGTGAGTTCAAGACATATCATGTTAAAGTTCACGATAGTTTTAAGTTTTGAAGAAAGGAAAATAAACGCTTTGAATAGCTCAAAGATTTTCAAATAAACAAAATCCCTAAGTGAACAGTTCCCTGCAGCCTATCAGCATCCCACTAGTGACCTCTAATTCTACTCTTAAGTGCTTATCTTTGTAACCCCTAAAACTTGAATACATGCTGGCATTTTATCTGAGCAGTAGCTCCTATACTATCTTTGTTACTAAGTGACGGTTGGTAGTTGTACAAAATTTGTTGATAAATTAATTTGTTTAGGTACATATATTTTTAATCTTTCTGTATTATGAAATTGAGTTTGTTTAGAAATATACTGGTGAAGTAATTTTATTTTATTTTAACTCTGTTTTAATTCTTCTGGATATATTAACATATAGGGATTAAAGGAGACCTAACTACTAGTAATATATGTATAAACTGATATATGTATATGTATATACTATGAAGTCAAGTAGCAACCATAATATAAAACCCGAAGCCTCGAATAGAGAGCATAGAAGATATTGCTGGGACTCAGCGTGCCAGTCAACTTCAGCCTGAGACGTACCCGTCAAACCACACGAAGGCGGCGACCAGATGTGTTACACATCTCAGGAGACTTGACAAAAATTCACTGGAGCTCTACAACATCTCAAATGCTCTAAACTCGTACTCATATGAAAATTTTAGTTACACATGCTCACCTGTTGCTTATAGAGACAACAATGATGATGCCTCCCTCATCCATGCCACATCCAGTCAGTGAGATCACCTGTTGCTGTTAGGGATAAAAATATTAAATAGAGAAAATTTAATACATGGTTAGATATATGTGTCACAAAATAATAGATAAACATTAACAAATAGGAAAACTTAATGCATGTTCAAGACATTAAGAAAACCACATCAATCCAAATAACTAATCTACAAGATACTTAGAAAATGTTTGAAAGGTATGGCCCACTAATTCTAGGTCTTTGTATGCTTTGGCGTTGATCGGCTATCTAAAGTGTCACTAGGGCCGTCAGCCTCAATGAAACCCACTAGCCCAGCAGGAGCCTTCGAAATGTTGTATGCACCGTTTGACGAGATAATATGGTCGAAGATGAATCCACATAGCTGTTCAGCGAGGCCCAAGCAAACATGTGGCAGCAATTTACTTGTCGGGAGCTTTAATTTCTACAAATGGAAGGATTAAAGATGTGGAAAGATACTATGTGTTTAGAAAATTGGATTTATGTCTTAGGAGACAGGGCGAACCTCAGCATCCGTAATGTTCCAGTTGCCGTCCTCCATGAAAACCCACATAAATCTCATCACGTAGAATCCACATGTGCTCGTGCCCGGATCCTGACGTGAGCAATAAGGGTGGCACCAAACTCGGAATTTATTTGCACATGGAGTGTGTCGAATACATTTCTTCTTGTACTTCACAAGTGCCTTATCTAGGATGTCAATGAGGGATTGGTAGTTGGATTGCGGTTTCCTCATTGAATCCATGACGACAATCTTGGAATCATTTAAATGGATCGCAATAAGAATCCAGTGAGGCCTACATACAAGGGAAGAGAACAATTAACATCTTAAAGTACAACGATGAGAGGTACAACGATAATGCCACACTTACTTAAAGTGGTAGGGCAGAAGGATGGTATTCATGTCCTGCAGCTTGACAAAGGATGTGTAAAGGTAGTTCAGCACTTCTTGGGAGGACCATTCGCCTGCGTCAATATTACAGGAATTGACTATTTGTGGATCGAGGAATCCTAGCTTGTTATGGGTCGCTCTACATTCAAGCGCCCCCATTCTGCATAAGGAAAAAAATTAGACACGCAACGAGGATATTTACTTAGAAAAATGGCGAGAGGTCGAGTATACTTACAATGCCCATAACTGAATTACCGATAAGTCTAGCTCCCTCAGATTGTATAGATGAAATAGTTCTCTAAATGGGACCCAAACTATACCATCATAGTGATGAAAGTCCTCGTCCCTGTAAAAGACGGGGAACATCTCTTTACCATCCTTGGCCATCTGTAAGTACCACTCTTCTACCCTTCTCATTTGAGTACATTTGCCAACGACGTGGCGATATTCGTCGGTAGTCAAAGAATGACCAAGCTTGAACTGAGCTGCCAATGGGGCATCTCAATATTATCCACATCATCCAAACTTTTCAGCCCTGCCTCTTTTAGAAAGTCTTGCATAGTCTTCCTGGCCTCATCTTTCTCGAATTCTTTCTTGGAAAATTCTTGTAATCCCTTTTTCCTGATCGTGCGTTGGAAGTCCGTAATAGGTTGCTTTCGGGCAGGTGGCCTTGCCATGCGAATGAAGTGATCCTATACTTCAACTGGCACTTTGAAAGATGGTTCTGACCTGGTAGGCAATGGCGTCTTCTTGGTCTTCTTCAGAGATGGTGGTTCAGACATTTGGGAAGTTTTATAGAGGTGCCCCCTCTTTTTCGGTCGGTCTGATGAAGCTAGACTCTGATGTGCTGCCTCTGGAGGAGATGGGCTCTTATGTTGTGCCGGTGGAGGAGACGGGCTCTTATGTGGCAATGGTGGTGGAGTTGGCATCCTTTGAGGGGAGGGCGGAAGTCCTTCAGAGCTAGACCCGCCATCGCTTGGCTCGTCATCACCATCTCCTGAAGGAAAGATAATGAAACGCTTGCGCCACAGGATTATGTTGTGGATGGTTTCTCCAAGAGTGTTCACCCCCTCCTCTGGAGCAAAATCAAGCTGCACTGCCCTGTACCTCCTCGGCACGTCCTCCACTTCGACCCTTGAGTAGCCACTTGGTATCGGCTTACCGTGTATCATCCCTCCCTCCGTTACGGGATGTGCCATAGCGCGTGCCACCTCTTGACTGATGTTTTGAAGTGGCACATGTAGCCTGCATGCAGTACGTACAGTGATGTGGTCCACGGGGTAATGAACCGTGTCCGGTTCTTGAGGAACCTCAGTTGAAGCGCAGCTGCTTTTCTTTCCACCTGGACTGGTTAAGTGGCCAGCATTGCCTCCTTCCTGACCTTCAAGCCTTGCCATTACCAGTGCCATTTGTTCTTTCAATAGCCTTATCTCTTTCGACTGGTCTCTGGAATTTTTATTGCTCCGAGACCGATACCTATGTCTGTCTTCAGGAAAACCTTCTCTCCATGGAACTAGGCCAATTCCTCTTGTGCGTCCCGGATGCTCAGGGTTCTGCAATGCAAGTGTAAGCTCATCTCTCTCCCTGCTCGCAACAAAAGAACCTTCTGAGGACTTTAGATGGGCCTCGTGGAGCCTCTGGGACACTTCTTGCTCTCGAGGACCCTTGTGTACCAACTCGCCTATATCCGAGAGTGTTGAACCTCGGGCGTATTGGTAATTCTTTCCCCGTTGGCACCAGTCCTTCGTCTCGATCTCGAGTCCCTTTTGCAGCAGCTCCTCTTCCCGGAGTTGCCATTTGGCTATGTTCTTAGCATATCCGCTAGGGCCGAGACGGTGAGGGTATCGGTTTTTGGCGGCATTGACCTGGTTCCTTTCGCTAATCTCCTTTGCCTCATTTGATGTTCTATAGGCCACAAAGTCATCCCAGAAAAGACGACACCTTCGATAATTGACATCTTGAAAATTTGGTGTCAGGCCCTTCTTGACAAACTTCCTGTTAAGGTCCGTCTTCCACTTCTTGAAGTTGATGGACATCTTCTTAAGAGCCCCGGACTTTGCGAGTTCTTCTTGTCCCTCGGGAAACTGGAATGTCCGCTTTAACTTTTCCCAAGCAAGATCCTTGTCTCTGACTGGTACCGTCCACTCCAATTCGTCTGTATCACTGCTCTTCCAGTGCCGGTACTTGATGGGGATGTCATCCTTCACGATGACACCTATAGCATTGCCATATGGGGTGAGTGCCGATTCTGGAGCTATAGGGGTCCCATCTGCAGCTAACTCCGTGATAGTGTATAGACCTGAGGGCATCCTAGTTGGACCTCTAGCCTTTCTTCTTGCCGATGAGGTTGAAGTATTCGCGGAGTGCATACTGGCCGAAGGATCAACCTCCTTCAAACATCAATATAAATTAGTCATTCATATCTGACGATATATGTGCTTTTGAGGTATTATTTGTTCCAGATGGGTTAATTTACCTCCATATTGTGTGGGTTATCACCGGGCTGATTCAAGTTTAGAAAACCACTTGGGCTACCATTACTACCATCGCTTTCTCCAGAATTTGCTCGCCTACTGTTATCTTGTTCGCCTGACATTTCCAAATTTGTAGACCTAGGCTAGAACTATTGCTAGATAGATACAAGAAATTAGTGTTAGAACTTATTGTCCTCTTGATGATATTCTTCTAAATCTAGCAAAAGTTAAGTAATGCCATCTAATTCCATACGTAACTTGACTGGACCAGTAGGATCTAATTAAATAATTGCACGAGGTAGTAGCTAACCCAGCAGCGTGCATACATGAATTAAACTTAACAATACAATATTTTGGAGCTCACCCACATGTGACAAGTGACAGTCTAATTAAACAGTGCCATCAGCTTCAAAACTTAAACAATACAGTATTTTTGAGCTCGAAAAGAAAGAAAGGAAATAGTGCCATGACATGTTGGTTTAAAATGCTAGCAATTTAGTACAGCTTCAAAACTTATGCTATATACTATTTTCAACCAGCTTTTAACAATCTGTACAAGCAAGCAAATATATAATTTGTTTTGGACCTATGGTGTTCTACTTATATTTCCTAGGCCTCCAGGGCAGAGCAGCAGTTAATTGTGTGATCTCTCGCTATATATCATCTAGCTCCAAGAACTTCATGACGAATCTAACATGGCAAGAAAGTAATAGAGAAAAGTACTAGTATATAATTTAGAAAAGTACGAATCTAACTTCAATTCGATCAAGTATTGAATTTGAACATCTAAAAAGAAAACCAAAAAAAGCATGCTTCACCCATCTAACTATAAACAAGGGGATGTCACATAGAGCAGTTAGATGGATTCTCTCTTTAGCCATAAATTAAGGTGTTAATGATGAAAAAGAAGCATAGATGTTTAAATGTGTGGACACAATAATACAAGTTGAAGCCATGAAAACATGCTCACATGCTGGGACAGAATCCATCCAACAAACCGCACCAACCACATGGCTTAAGCTTCTCCTTGATTTGTCTGGTTTAGGATATAAGGGTTCACGAACAAGACAAGTAGGATTTGCCAGTAAAATGCTAATATGCAAGTCAAGAATGTTTACTGCTCGGTTTGGAGAGTCTCTGTGACATAATCTCTATCAGAAGCTCCAAAACAATTTAGATTATCATTCAAATTATAAAAAGTAGAAAATAAGCTGAAGTCAAAATTAGAAAATCCAGCCATTTCAGATTCTCACAAGTTTCCTTCTCATCAACTACTCAGAATATTAACTTTCTAAATAGGGCCTCATTATTAGATACAAGCCAAAGTTATTAGTCGAGATATTAGGTAGATCATTTTGAGTGACAGTCTCATTAGGTAGATCCAAAGAGTGCATACATACCCGATGGCAGGGAGGAGGAGGGCGGCGGCGACGATGGAGGACAGCGGCGGAGGAGGGCGGCGGCGGTACTGGACGGCGGTGGACGGCGACGGCGGAGGAGGTGGATGGCGGTGGACGGCGACTGCGGAGGAGGTGGACGGTGGTGGACGGCGACGGCGGAGGAGGTGGATGGCGGCGGAGGAGGAGGACGAGGAGGTGGACGGCGACAGCGGTAGATCGATCCAGGCTAGGGGAGGACCGACGGCGGTGGAGGACGGGGATGGCGCTGGCTAGCGGTGATGGCGCTGGCGGCTGAGCGAGGGGACGGCGGTCAAGGGCGACGGTGTGCGGCGGGCACAAGATCGATGGCGACGGCGGGCTGATTTGGGGAAAATGGCGACGGCAGAGACGGCGGCATATATATATATATATATATATATATATATATATATATATATATATATATATATAAAAGCCACATAGGTACCGGTTCGTATTTACAACCGGTACCTATTGTGGTGAAAAGGTGCCGGTTGTAAATACGAACCGGTACCTTTTGTATATTATAGGTATCGGGTCTTATTTACAACCGGCACCTATTCACCACAATAGGTATCGGTTGTAAATACGAACCGGTACCTATGGACCTTCTGGGGGAGGGGGGTTTTACATTGTGTTTGTAATTAAACTTCCATCTGTCCTCAAGTCATACATAGTTATACTCAGTGATCCAACATATTTTATATTCTGGTTTGAAATGTGCATATGTAAATAAATATAAAAAATTCATCTCGCTAAATATAGTAGTTGGCTTTCATTCCAACAAATACTGGACCCATTATTTTACTATTCAGTCCAAATGGAGTGAGAAAGATTTAGAAAAAGCAATTTTGCCCCTAGGTCATAAGCTTATAACCCAACTGGGTCTGCTTGGAACAAGACCCAAGCCCGACGACAGAACCTAACCTAGTTGGATTACAAGCTTCTGGCCCCAGGGGCAAAATTGTCTTTTCCACATGGTTTCTCTTTATTCTAACCAAAAATAATAAAATAATGAGTCTTGTGTTACTCAACAAATTACTAGTTTTCAGAACGTTTGCATGTCCTGCGGCAAAACCACAAATGTCTAGGCGAAATTTGCTATCTGCTACAGCTATAGAACTATTTTATAGTGTTTAATTGTGATTTTCGTCCCAGTAACATCTATTATTACAATTTTATGCACTTTTTTTTAACACAAAGTGTGAACTGTTTGTTGCTTGTTTTTCTACCTTTTGTTCTTATCCAACTTGGCCACTACTACAAGAAACAACATAGGTGCCGGTTCTGGGCCGGCACTAATTACACATTCATGTTTGTTACAATAAAGTTCAAACATTCAGGTCTATCACAATTACTCCTTCTTCATGGTCGCTGCGAACATATGGTGCTTCTTCCTCATCTTCGTCTTCCTGACTTTCTTCACCTCCTTCTACATCTGTTGCAAACAGTGGTAGCTCATCGATTTGATCGTAGCCTTCCTCATCAACGAAATTCTCAACTCCGACAATGCTTCGCTTTCCATGGAGAACCACGTGGCGAGTGTTCAACGAAGAAGGGTCTTTGACATAGAAAACTTGTGTTACGGATTTTGCGAGCACAAATGGTTCATCTTGATAACCCACATTGTTTAAGTCCACGATGAACATTCCGTACTTGTCAATCCTCAGACCACTTGGAATTTTGACCCATTGACACTGGAAAAGTGGTACCTTCAGCGGTCCATATTCAAGCTCCCAGATTGCTTCTATATAACCATGGTACGTTTGTTCTACACCATTACTGTCGAAGGCGTCTATGTAGACACCACTGTTTTGATACGAGCTCTTGGCATCCTGGGTTTTTGTGTAAAATGTATATCCATTAATGTCATACCCTTGGAATGAATGAATTGTGCTCGCAGGTCCCCGAGACAAAACATACAGCTGGTCACTATCAGTATTCATAGCCATGATATGCTTCTGCAACCAATCGCCAAAATTCAACCTATGTTGCTTAGCTATCCATGCTTCTGATTTGCTTGGGTTCTCGCTGCGGAGTGTGTTATAATGCATGTCGACATATGGAGCCACCAAGGCCGACTGCTGGAGCACTGTGAAATGTGCTTGCCGTAATGTTTCTAGGCTCGGAGTGAAAATTGCCTTATGCCCTAGTGTCCCTTTCCCTAGTAGCCTGCCCTCGTGTCGAGACATCGGCATACCAATGGGATGCAAATCCATATAGTCGATACAGAACTCAACCACCTCCTCTGTTGCATAACCCTCTACGATACTGCCTTCTGGTCGAGCTCTATTACGCGCATACTTCTTTATGATCCCCATGAACCTCTCGAAAGCCCACATGTTATGCAGATACACTGGGCCGAGAATCTTTATCTCTTTCACGAGATGTGCCACGAGGTGAACCATTATATCAAAAAATGATAGTGAAAAACACATCTCGAGCTGGCAAAGGGTAATGATTGCATCTGCTTGGAGCTTGTCTAGCGTGCTTGGATCGATCACCTTCTGATATATAGCGTTGAAGAACGAGCACAGCTTTATGATTGGGTTTCGAACCTTATCTGGCAAAATGCCTCTAATAGCAACAGGAAGAAGTTGTATCATCAGCACGTGGCAATCATGTGACTTCATGCCCACTAATTTCTTCTCTTTCATGTTGACAAGTCTTTTAATGTTCGCAGAGTAACCAGAAGGGACTCGGACACCCTGCAGGCACTCCAACAGACTTATTTTCTTTGCGGCACTAAGGGTGTAGCACGCAGGAGGGAGGTACTGGCGACCATTGGGACGTTCTTGAGGATATAGCTCGGGCCTGATGTTCATGTCTGCGAGGTCTCTCCGGGCTTTTAACGTGTCATTTGTCTTGCCGGGTATGTTTAGCAGGAGTCCCATCAAACTCTCGCACACATTCTTCTCAACGTGCATCACGTCAATTGCGTGACGGACATCCAAATCTTTCCAATATGGTAGTTCCCAGAAGATAGATTTCTTCTTCCAAATAGGTTTCTCACCACCCTTACTCGTTGCACTTCGAATGCCTTGCCCCTTACCAAATATACATTCAATATCTTGTACCTCTTCAAAAATCTCTCTGCCAGTACGGTGTGTTGGAGCTGTACCCTCCTCCACCGTGCCATCGAAATCTCTTGTATTGCTACGGTACTGGTAGCCGGCTGGAAGAAACCTTCGATGGCGCATGTACACAGTCTTTCCGCAGTACTTCAGCCACCTGCTCGCTGTATCCCGCATGCACTGCACACATGCACAACCACCTTTCACTGTTTGCCCGGATGTGTTACCAGCTGCAGGGTAATCTTGGATGGTAACGAACAACATTGCCCTTAAGGTGAAGTACTCTCTTTTGTACGCATCCCACATCTGCATACCCTAGTCCCATAGAAACTTAAGATCATCCACTAATGGCCTGAAGTAGACATCGATATCGTTGCCAGGTTGCTTGGGACCTTGGATTAGAAGTGGCATCATAATATACTTACGCTTCATGCACAACCATGAAGGAAGGTTGTAGATAACAAGTGCCACTGGCCACGTGCTATGCCGACTGCTCATGTCACCAAATAGATTCATCCCGTCCGTGCTCAGCCCAAACCTTATATTCCTAATCTCCTGCGCAAAATGCTTCTTGTACTTTCTATCTATCTTTCTCCATTGAGATCCATCGGCAGGATGTCTTATCATTCCATCCTTGTTACGCTCTTCGTGGTGCCAACGCATCATCTTTGCTTGTTTTTTGTTTGCATACATGCGTTCAATCCGAGGGATTATAGGAAAATACCACGCAACTTTAACGGGCACTTTCCTCTTCTTCAGGACTGGGCCACCACTGTCATCATCAGCATCATCATCATCGTTAACTCCACCCTTATACCGCGGAGCTCCGCAAACTGGACATGTATCCAAGTCTGCATAGTCACCTTGATATAGGATACAGTCATTTCGACATGCCTGAATTTTCTGCACTTCCAGTCCGAGTGGGCAGACAACCTTCTTCGCTCGGTATGTTGTTTCTGGCAGCACATGACCCGCTGGAAGGAGGTCTCCAATCAGCTGTAGAAGCTCTGTGAAGCTCTTGTCAGTCCAACCGTTGGTTGATTTCATCTGTAGCAACGAGAGGACGACGTGTAACTTGGTGTGCTGCTCATTGCATCCTGGATAAAGCGGGGTTTTTGAGTCCTCCACCATGCCCTTGAACTTCTCGTATTGCCTGTCATCGTCGTAGGCTGTCTCCCCGTCGCGTAACATCTGATCTAAACCATCTGATTCGTCACTATCATATCCACCTCCGTCAGCAGGCAACTCCACATTGTCTCCGTCCATTACATCCGGATTCTCATCTTCACCACGATTGGTTTGACATGTGTAATTAGGCATAAAACCCCTTGTTAGGAGATGCTCATGAACTTGTTTTGCAGGAAACTGTCTCTCATTCCTGCAATCAGCGCATGGACAACGCAAGTGTTCCGTCGTGTTCAATGATCTGGATCTCGTGGTTGCGATCACGAAGTTGGTTACTCTCCTGGCATATTCGAAGGTACCGCGCTCCGAAACGTTCATCCCTCCTTCATCCATCGCTCCTACGAAAATTCTTAAATTAACCACTAACATACATATCATTCTCTATATCTATTGAAATTCTGACAAATGTTAATAATAGTTACATTACTCATTGATGATTAATCTCTAAATTACTCCAATATTAATAAGTCATCATACTTTCTCATGCTTCTCATTCAACAAAACAAATTGCAAATAATAACTTGACAAATATTAGTGCGAATTATATATAGAATCAACATATACTAACCTTTACGCATGCAAACACATAGATCTCTCTATATTTTTTAAATTTTTGGGCAAAACCTCCTCCCCCCGTTTGGATGAGCTGAAGAGAAGCCTCAAAATCATGAGAATGCAGTGAACGAGGGGTATATATAGACTGGGGGATATAGGTGTCGGTTTATGTACTGAACCGGCACCTATTTAGGCACCTTCGGCCGGAAGCCACCACATAGGTACCGGTTATTATTAAAAACTGGCACCTATGTGGTAGGTGTCGGTTTATTAGGTTAAATCGGCACCTTTTGGGCCGTAACATAGGTGCCGGTTCGTCTTACGAACCAGCACCTATGTGATAGGTGCTGGTTCATAATTAAGGCTGACACCTTTTTGGGATCATAGGTGCCGGTTTTTCTTACATACCGGCACCTTTTTGGGATCATGGGTGGGAATTATGTTTTAAGTGTCGGTTCTAGCAAATCCGGCACCTATATGGCCGGTACCTATGGAGGTTTTTGTAGTAGTGAGAGTACGTAGTCCAATAGTTGGTCTAACAATATTTAATCCTTATATTTATTTTTTTTTGGTTGTCTTAATTGGTAGTATTTGACTAAAATTATTATCATTAGCAGAAATAATATAAGCCTTTTTTTATGTTCTACCACTAATAAAAATAATTATTCAACTACCAATAGTTAAGGTGATAGTACACGAATAAATATGGTCTATTGAATGGGAAATTATGAAAGGTCTATATTATTGACTATCGGTAGAAACCACCGTAAAAATTATCTTTTATTTTTAATTGTTATATTTTTTTCTCAGGTTTGTTTTGGCGGCGATGAACTTTCTCTCTCTCTGTTTTTTCGCGAAACACAATGAACATTCATTTGGTTGTAACCTCAACCAGCTGGTTTGTAGACATCTCGAAAAAAAAAGGAAAACTGATTTATAGACAGTGCATTTATCAAGAATACGGAGATTATAGGGATGTGCATTTATCCGAGGTCGGGGGCGACGGATCCACCCGCCGCCATCGCTCCCGAGGGCAGGGGTGATGGATCCGCCCACTCCCGCCACCGCCGCTCCCGAGGACGGGGGCGAAGGATCCGCCTGCTCCTGCCGCCGCCACCCACCAGAGAAGAGAAGGAGGAGAGGGGAGAAGGGAGAGGGAAGAAGAGATGGGGAGAGAGGAGAGGGAGATGAGGAGTTAGTGTGGAGGAGTGGGAAGAGGAGAAGAGAAAGAGAAAAATGTGTGGTGGAGAGAAAGAGGGGGAGTTCAAAAAAATGGTGCAGGAAAAGCGTGGGGCCCACGTGTTCTCCATGTAGCCCGTATGCGAAAATCTATTTTCGCATGCGATCACTTAAGATGTCCGCATGTGAAAATAGGCACATTTTTACATGTGGGTTTCTTAAGGAGCCGTATGCAAAAATGCAAATCGATTTTTCTAGGCGCGACCAGTTATTGTCCTACACTATAGGAGTACTCGTACAGAAAAATTATTTTTATAGTGTATTTAAATTTGGACAAGGTACCTTGTGGCAAAAGTTGCGTTCCTCAACAACGGGGGCAGCAAGAACACCTCATGGTGCAGCGACACGGTAGGGTTGAACACGAGGTACGCTGCCGAGAAGCCCCGCGGCGGCGACGGCAGGCAAGCCCACCGCCACGTCACCGGGTTGCAGATGTTGTACCTGACGTTGTCCAGGCAGAGGAGGATGAGGCCGTTGTAGTGGTCGACGAGCTCCTGTCGTGGGCTCCTGCCCATGTCCGGTGTGAAGAAGTCGAGCGTGGAAAGGAAAAGACCCAGTAAGTCAGAAGAGATCCCTTGTCGTCAACCAGACCATTCTCCACACTGATGTTTGCTGTATTCCGTGGCTTTCCCAACAACGACCAACTCCACCAAGCGGGAAAGCAACTGGCCTCCACTGGCGCCAATTGCTTCGTCGGCACCTACCGGCCCCTAGCAACTTTGCCTCGCCGGCCAACTCCACCTTGCCAGCACTCTGCGCTAGCCACCAGACTGCGCCAAGACCATCTCCTCTCGCTGGCCACTTCGTTAGGTCCAGGTCGGGAAAGGCCGGATCTAGCTGCCCCTCCGTCTCCGGCCAACATCACCGCCACTTCCAACTTGCTACCACCATGTTGGGACCTCACTGCCGCCACCGCTGATGCGCCTCGTCACTGTGCCGCCACTAGCACCACTGACCGCCGACACACCATCTCGCCCACACAGATTTGGCGGGTCACGTGGTCATTTGCCCCGCCGCCGTCATCCTGGCTCGCCGTGCCAGAGCCTCACCACCCACTCTGGCGGTGGCGAGATAGAGAAGGGGGAGAAGGTGGTGGCGGCTAGGGTTTTCTCTCCGCCTATGTCACCCACGCGGGCAGCGACGCGGGTGACTTATTCCCCTTATTTTTGTCACTTCCACATTATGTGTGACTTGTTGGGTGCAAGGATTTCTTGATGTGTGATGTTCTTCCTGTTCTTGGATGTCTGGATGTGGATGTTAGGGAGTGCTCGAAACATCGGCTTGATGAAGGGGGGCGACTTGTTGAAGCAGCTTCCTTTTTTTAACCCATCAGTGACGGTTCTCGATATACCAGCACTAATGGCCTCGACTCATCTGTGCCCAAAATTTTGTGTCGGTTGGGGAACCAACAGTGATGTGGGCTTCCCAACCGACACTAAAGGCCTTTTCTATAGTAGTGATTGTGACCTGCCAGGTTTTTTTAACTCAATGGAGCGTCATTAGTTGTCACAAGTATGGCTAATAATTTCTTGCCACAAAATATGTGGTATATCATACTTAGGCTGTGTTCACAGGTTGGGAAACTTTCCCTCATGCATGGAAGAATTGAAAATGAGTTAACTCATTAGCGCATGATTAATTAAGTATTAAAAAGACTTGAAAAAGTATTAATATGATTTTTTACAACAAATTTTCAATAGAAAGTTTTTGCAAAAACACGCCATTTAACCGTTTGGAAAGCGTGCGCGTGAAAAACGAGTATAAGTTGAGAAAGCGTAGAAAAAACACAGCTAGTCACTTTTGAAGACAAAGCCGCTGCCTACCAAACCCAAAACTGTATTAACATATTAATGTTATTGTTTACTAGTTTATAGCTAGTCACCTGAAAATATCTACAAATTTCAATCACTCTTGGATGGTCTATATCACGTCAAGATTCGTGCTGCAACAGAACCTCAAACCTTCTCTACATATTTCTCTCCATGTCTCGTCCTAATCCAAATTGATTGCCACCGCCATCATCTCCCCATCCACGTGTTGTTCCCCTGCCTCGTCAAAGCGAGGGAGCCCTGGCCGACTATCCTCCCCCTCCCACCCTGCTCCTCTCCCCAAAGCTGGCCAGCGGCAGCCAAGGGGTGCCCTCGTCCTACCTTCATCTTTTAAGTCTTCATGTCACACAAATTACAGTTTCAATTTAATAATTTTTAATTGGTTTGAGTACGGTGGATTGTCCTTCCATATGCGCTACTTGTATTTAGAATTCAACACACAGATGATCCGATGGCTAGGAAGCATGTGACACGATGATCTCAAACCCTTATCCAGATTCTATATAGCATGTCAAGCACTAATATTGGTCTTAATTTTTAAGCGCATGAATATTTTCTATGGTGCTTGGGATTTATTTGGACCGTTGATCATTTATAGTCTAACGCACTAGGATAAAAGGTACTAATGAAAAGGTAAGTACTTAAAACGTGGGCCAGGTATGACTGATCATTAGTTGGAAGGTTAAAATAGTAATTGCCAATTCGTGTGGTTAAGGACAAATGCATGTGTACAATCCTTTCTCGATCTACTCTCGTCTTGATCTACACCACATGAATTAGACTGCAGTCTCGCTGATCCTGGATGCGCGTCTACTCATGATCCTCCGAAGACGACTAGGGATCGGATGTCTAATCCCTGCCAAAACGTAGGATAGTGTTTCACCGTACATAAAAAAATGTTCCAAATGTTTCATTACCCAGTAAAAATTGTTTCAACAAAAAATGTTTCATATGTTTCATTACTGAGAAAAATGTTTTAATCAAATGCAACATTGAAGAAACCTAATTGCAACATCAAATGCAACATCGAAGAAACCTAATTGCAACATTAGGCCCTGTATGTGCAACATCAAAGAAGACAAAGAGCCATCATGTGAAACATCCCAATAAAAAGGAGTGAAACACTCCAAGACAATCAAATGCAACAAAAAAGAACAGTGTACTAAAACAAAGCCTACCCATCTCCACCGATGTAGGCCAGTGGCATCACGCGACAACGCACAGGACAGAGCCTCACGACGGAGTCACGACGGCGCTGTCGCTGCCAATGAGCTTGGAGCTCTATCCAGCGATGGCACCTTCCACTCAACCTCGCACAAAAGCCTCCTCGTGATGCCGCGGCCACTACCGGTGAGCTCGAGGCCCTCTCCGGCAATGGCGTCTTTGGCTCCCACCCGCAAGCCTCCTCCTCATGGCTCCGCCACAGCCGGCGAGCTTGGAGCCCTCTCCAGCGACGTGCCTTTCGCTCCACCCCGCATGGAGCCTCCTCGCGGCGCTGCAGCTGCTACCAGCGAGCTCGAGGCCCTCTACGGTGACGCCGCCGCCTTCGGCTCCTACCCGTAAGCCTCCTCCTCGTGGCTCCGCCGCCGGTGAGTTAGGATTCCGACAAGCTCGGGACCTTCACTGGAGACGACGCCTTCGCTCCCCTGTATGCCTCCTCGCAGAGACGGTGGCGATGACAAGTTGGGCTCCCACGACTTCACGAGAAAAAAGAATGAGGGAGAGGAAGAGGAAATGGGGAGGAAGGCGTCCGATGGATAAGCTTCGCCCGAAAGGTCGATATGAAGCTTTTTCCCTATCCTCCTCACTCTGCTAGCGCTAGCGATCGTCACTCTACTTGCGGTTTTCAAGCTAGCCTAGGCAGCGGGACTATATGCTCCAGTCCCTTGGCCATGTCCGACCTCGACGGCATCACTGGAACTTGGAAGGCACTTTGATTTAAAAAAAAACATAGAAATTTTGAAGGATTTCAATCCTATAGAAAAATTCTTATGAATGCTTTTGAAACAAAAGATTGAATCCTATCCTATCTTTTGAAAATTCTAAGGAATGAACAATCCTATAGAGATTTTTGAAGAAAATTTAGCAAGAGCTTCAGCCTCTTGAAAAATTTTCTTTGAGTCTATCTCTTTTATCTGATTCCTGTGTTTTTTCTACGGTCTAATCAAACGGTCATTTTTATGTATTTCCTGTGTTTTGTGATCTCTGTTTTACTTTTGCATTCCTGTCATAATCCTATATTTTTTTATTCTTTTATTCTTTTTATTCCTTGCGAGCGTCGCACAGCTTCGGTCGGTGCTGTTCGATCGATGTGGACGGACATGCCGGTGAAGCTAGGGTGCGGTGTAGTACCATGGCAGGGGACAGGTAAAAGGTTTGCCTGCATCAACGCCAGTCGTGCGGTGTGAAGGTGTGGTTCCTCTTCTGGAAGGACCGAGAAAGCAAGGAGTAACTGTATATATTCTTGCATGGCACCAATGAATTTTCGTTGTGCTTCCATGCATGATGTTTTATTGTAATCGTCATCTGTTTAGTGATTTCTCACCACGCGAGAGTCGGGGAAACTAAACTGCCCTAGGTAATGTTATTTTTTATTCCTAATTTACCCTTCAAGAATTAACGGTAGATGTTTATTGGTTTAGAAGCTACCACCTGAGGTATCTCCCAAGCACTATAAAAAGTCTCCGGATAGAATTGATTTGTATGGTAGTCTTTGTTATTTCTAGATCATCTTTCTTATTTTTAATTTGTTTAGAATGTGATAGCTAGCCACTTTTGGTTTTGATGGGGTCTGTGGAGATTATGGACACCATATATTCATATGGCTGATCTATCCGACTGAATATAAGGAATAAATTATGTATATAAAATATGTAATGGATCATAACTTAAGTATTTTTTTTTTGTGTATTAAGAAACGACCAAAGGTTCTGGTTTGGTAATATTGTAAAATAGATTTAGAAAACTGATATCGTATTTGGCTATATTTTTATCTTTGTAATTCTGTCTCCTAGCCTATATAAGACAGACAAGAGGCTCTCCAAAACATAATCATAACTCGATCGTCAGATTAATATAATACTCGATGGATACAATGTCCGAAACAGGAGTGGGTTATTACTTCTCATCGAGAAGGCTTAAACCTGTCTAAATTTTTATCTTTTCATCCATTTATTTTAGATCTCGTACGTTATTTTTTTGTTATTGTCGAATTTTAGTTTCGACAGGACCCTTACCACCCATCATCTTTTGCGTGCTTAGTTGAATCAATTTGATAAAAAGATGCAGAAAACGACTGATGTGGCCATTCCGGCCAACTGTTCTTGGGCTATTTAGAAAGTTTAAAATAAAGCTTGTTTTGAAAACAAATTGCTCTCACCCAGTTGAACTAATTCACTCCATTTGCTAATGGATCTTGTCCGAGATAATTTTGCATAACTCGGAGGAAAATAAAAGAAGTCTTCAATAGGGTGCACCTTCCAAGCAGGGCTGGAGGCTACGGGTGAACCGGTTGGGGCAGTGATAAAAGGTGCAGAACAAACTGAATGCGAAATTGTACAGAGGAAAACTGGGAGATGAACTTGGAGATGGGATGTTGGAGCTGTGAATGAAAATGATCACGGAAATTCTCTGATCGAGTTTCGTTTGCGTATTGATGTTAGCATTTCCAACCATTTCTATTTTTAGCAATATATAAAAATATGTTTTCTAAAAAAAATTCAGTGTTGTATTGATGTTGGAGCCCTTGTATTTTTTTAGTTTACATTTCACTTCAAAATTTTATACAAAACAAAATCATGTAGTAGTACACAAAACAACCCTGAAGCAAATCAACACATGTTTTCCCAGATCTCCCAGTGAACTCCTCGGCTCCGTGGAGGCCATGACCAAATCTATGGTCTCCGGCAAACCCCACTTTTCAAAACTTTTTCTGTACAAGGCCCCAGTAAATTTTAGGCGGGCTATAAATGGCGCCGCCTGGAAAAACCGATCCACCGGGACCCGGTCATCGCCCGCACGGGATAATCTATTATCCTGTGCGGGCGTCTTAACACGACCGCACGCGATAATCTCCATTATCCCGTGCGGGTCGCTTAACGAAACCATACGCGATGATGCATGCCATATATTGCCCAAAGAATATCTTCCCGTGTGGTCCGCTTAAGCCACCCGCATGTGATGGTCACCCCCTATATAAGATATGGGCGGGCTCGAAAATTTCTAAGTCCCGAAGAAATTTTCTAAGCCCACCGCTAGGCTGCCAAAATCCTCCACCGCCGCCTCCTCGCTGATCGCCTCCTCGTCGACTACCGTTGCCTCCTCTCCTCGCTGTCTTCGGCCTCCTCCTCGCCCTCGCCGCCGGCCGCCTGCTCCCCCTCGCCTCCAAGTCCTCCATGCCGCCACCGCCGGCCTCCAAGTCCTCCTCGACGCCGCCACCTCCTCCACGCCATCGTCACCACCTCCCTGCCGCCGGCCTCCCCGATGCCGCCGCCTCCAAGTCCTCCACGCCGCCGCCAGCAGCGATAAGTATTTCGTTATTTTAATTGTTCAATTTGTGAGATGACCGAAAATTGTGAAACATTTTTAATATGAATTGTTTATAAATATCTCATGTATATAACAGTGAGTGGAGAGGGATATTATTCATTTATTTGCATATAATGACTGCAAACAAAACAATCACATGGTTGGTGAGTAGTCCTAATTAATTTAACTAGTGAAGTCCTGCATGAATGCATGATGGTGAATTGGTTGATGCTGCATATATAAAGTATATATATTCTTCTCTCAAGGAAAAAGAATGTGTAGCATCAAAATTAATTAGAGAAATATATATCGATTGACCTGGGCTGGTCCTAGAGCTTGATCGGCGTGCATCACATGTATCCATACATGCATATAACGAGGCGTCCATAATGACCTAGTCTTTTGGAGGTATTCAAAAGGGTAAGATATACGTGTGTGCGTTCATAGGGATGAGCGTGCGTGTATTATAGGCACCTACGAAAATGTAGATGCAATTTTTTTATATGTCAATTTTGTGAATTTTGGGACTCAGGATATATTGTATATATGTAAAACTTGTGATGTGCGAGATATTAGATGATATACGAAAATGTAGATGCAATTTTTTATATGTCAACTTTAGAAACATTTGAGCAACAATTATTATAATATAAATAATTGACCAGACCTTATATTACGGGATGGAGGGAGTATGTGATATGTCAATGCAAAATTGCTATGTGTTTAATTTTTTCTAAATTTAGTTGTAAAATTTGAGATGTATGTACTTAGTGTTATATATAATTTCTATATATGTATGTACTTAGTAATATATATTGAGATGCAAATTTTTCCCCTTCGAAGAACGCACATAGAAGAAAATGTCGAAGAACAAAGTTCCCTTCGAGACACCCGTACCAATATCAGGCACAGAACCGACGGTCAATCAGCCCTCCCCGACACCCGTAGCTGCATCGGGCGCAGAGCACATGAACAATCCGTCCTCGGAGACACACGAAGCAGCTGTCGAAAATGAAGCGGTGTCGAGCGAGGAATCTTGGCGCACACCGAGCGACCCGTTTGAAATAGAACTAGCGCAAATGGCCATCGAGCGACCCAAGAGAGCAGACGGTGCAGATCCTGAGTAGTGTCGGGTCCGTAGAAACAACACCCTACCCAGTCGATCTTATTACCGGTCCGACACCGTGCAGCCTTGTCGTTCCGATAGGCAGAGCTGGGAAAACGAAGGAGGTTGGGTCTGGATTAGCAATACCAGGGAGACAGTTCCATAAAAACCAATTCCGGAAGACTACGCAAGGGTGCAAGTGGAAAGGGTTAATGCCGATCAAATATCGTTGGAGCTGGACATCCCAACACCAGAGGGGATAGAACTACTCAGAGATGCGGTGAACCAGTTCATCCTTTGGCATCGTCGAGACATCATCCTCACGGGACAGGCAACGTCGACGACCCCAGCTCCATCGGTGCCACAGACGGCTACCCCTCCAGCACCGCCATCCCCACCGAATTCCTCAACCCTACCAGGATCTCCTATTCCACCAAGATCTCCGTCCCCAAAAAGAGTACCTTCTCCACCTGCAGAGCCAGCTGCACCAGATTCCCCAACTCCGCTATCTCGACAGCCGTCTCCTGCTCATCAGTCGCCTCCTACTACAATCTACTCTCCTGCAACCTGTGCCACCTCCCACGGAAGATGCATCTATCCAAAAGCCAAGTACTTCGCAAACCCGCAAGCTCATACCACAAATGGTTTCCACGTACAAACTGGAGGAAATGGCAGAGTATGAGGCGAGGATAGTTTTCAAGTCATTCAGGAGACAGGGTCTGCCAAAGCCAAGCCCACCTAAACCGCAAGCGGATGCACAAAAAAGCGTACTAGGTCATGCAGACAAAATCTGGTTGGGTTTGCATGACGACCCACACTGTGAGGCTAAATCTGGATGGTCCGGAACTAAAGGATAAGACACCGGAGGAAAGACAAGCATATGTCGACAGGTTGCACAAGAAAAAGAGAGTCGAGGTGACAACTTACTTGGGGCAAACTATGCTCACGCTGCGGACAAATGAGTCTTGATGGTCCCATACCACCTAACATAAGCAACATCCCCTTCGTTCCGTTCATATATGTGGGCCCCCAGTTTTGTATACCGGAAACCCCATGTGTATTACAATACTATTCCCTGGATTAGTAGATGGTACACACATGGCACAGTTGTATATCACAAGCTGATATCGTCATACAGGTCTTACAATCTATTAATAACACAAGGGTAGCCCAAATGGGATCCGAATAGACTAAGCATGGTTGACAACAACACAAAATACCAACACAAATAAATGAGGTAGCGGAAGCGAAGCAGCGGCGGTCCATTTTATCCCACACGCTTCGACTGGTGAACATAGGTCCCTATTCCGCCGTCCTCGGTAACTCCTTGCCAACATAGCACATGTACAGATCGACACCAACACCTTTTCTAAAAGATTTAAATAAGCAAGAGTGAGTACCAACCATACTCAGCAAGTCACCACTATAGAAATGCAACAAATGCATATAGGGATCCAAGGCAGGTTTCGGTTTATTTGCGTAAAGCCAGTTTTCGCGAGTTATTTCACAAGCCTATGACCTAGCAGTTTTAACCATGAAAAGAAATGTCGCTATGTAAAGGTTGTCATTAATTAGGGGTTCCTTCATCGCAATTCAACCTTCCCGCACAGGGGGCAAGGTTACACATGTTTTATTTATCCCAACCTCTTCTAAACAATTCAAAAACATGTGAGTCTAGTCAAGAGTAATATAAGTCTCGGCGCTCATTAACCGTGAGCACGGCTATTTGAATAGTTTAATTTACTCACACTGCAGTGGATGTACGCTTTTAATCCCACACTCCGTGACGCGCCCAACACATGAGACTTGTCAAGGCCCGGTTTTTCAGCTACCCTCGCATGGCGGCACTCGCTCCAAGGACTATGAATCCCCATTGCACCCCCGGTGCCACATTCCTACCTCGAGCCGGTTGTGAGGGGAGTCCTGGCGCTCCCGAGATTGAAGGTTACATTATACATATATAAAACTTTGACGTCATTAAACCACACACTTCCACATTTCAGTACCGATATCCAGAACCTACCATGTCTGGGGTGCCACCCCACGATAATAACCTAGTCCACCGGGTCTAACCCCACTCACGAAGTGTGGTCGTACTCGGTTCGTTTCCTGCTTAGCTTCTTGACTCGGTCCTTAACTGACCAGGGTCGGCGGCTTACCGTTCCCAGAACCACCCATATTCTATCCGTGCCACCCCAGTAGAAATCACTTTTGTTTAATTAAGTTTTTGGGTTTTTGCAAAGGTTTTCATGCTGTGGGTGGCGCCTATGTCTCCACCCGATCTCTAACAATCACTCCCATATCCACATATCACACATATGGAGTGTATAACGTCTATGTAAGCAGGGTTAAGCAGTGAATAAATAATCACGCGTAAAGTAATATACTCAGGTAATAAAGGTGTGTAAATACATAAGGATAAACAATATCAAAGGTTAGGCTTAAGCAAATGTAGGTACGCATTTTATAATTAGTATGCAATTTTATTTGTAATCAACACATTTATAAAAATAGGATCAACATGTTCGAGGAAGGAGGCGTAGTGACTTGCCTTGCTCAATTGGGGGTTCGTTCTCAATTAGCTCAGTTTCCTCCTCGCAGATTTACCTTGTCCGGTTGAATAATAAAGTCACCAACTACTCGCTAACACAAAAAGAGCCATAAATTCCAGAAAAATCGAAAAATAACCAAACCAGTGCCATTACGTAGATCTTGATTTTAGAAAGATTTTGACGAAAGTTTCGTTCAAATCGGACTTAAAACGAGGGAGATACGGAATTCGAAAGATTGAAAAAGTTTTAAATCAAAGAAAAGGAAAAAGGTCTGACGGGTGGGACCGCCCTTAACTCCTCATGTGCATGTTCTGTTTTTAAATGGGTGTGGGACCCATGAGTCAGCCTCTCTTTCCTCCTTCTTCTTTCTTGTGCTTCCTTCTCTCGTTCTCTCTCTCCTGCCATGAGCCTGTGTGTGCTCGGGCTAGCGCTTGGCTGCGAAAATGGAATTCTCAGGTGTTTGTGGTTTCCTAGGATGTGCGCATGTTGAGCTGGAGGGCTTGGGCGAGTTGCAAGCATGCATGCATAGGCATACACACGGCGATCGCTGCGGAGGGCGGCCGCGCAAGGAACGGGTATGGTGTTGCGCCTCACGACGTCACCGCGCCGCGGCAACAACGGTAGACGAGAAATGCGGTAAGGAAACAAAAGCAAGAGGGAGAGCAGGAGAGGAGCTCACCTTGCGACAGCCGGGTAGCGGCACACCGAGCGGCGGTCCTCGCACGAAACTACGGTCGTCGATGTACAGCCTAGGGACGGTCGACCAGCGGATCGTCCTCGCACACCACGCATTCGATCGGTGGTAATAAACGAACACATAGCGTTAAGGAGTAAATGTTAGCGGGTTAGTGCAAGTTAGGGGTTAGGGGTTAGCGAGTTAGAGGTCAGTGAGTTAGTAAATTAGAGTGTCAGCGGGTTAGTGAGTCAATGGGTCGAATGTTCGATGTTAGAGGTTAGCCGTTCAATAAGTTAGTCGTTTTCGGGGTTCAGATGACGGCGCGGCGGCCTATCTGTCCTCTTGCTCAACTGAGGCCCAGCCGGAGCCGGCCGCGGTGGAGCAAGCGGAGAGACGGCAGCGTGTGCGCGGGAGGGAGTGGCTGAGGGGATGCAAAATGAGGAGGAGGAGAAGAGAGAATGGAGAGGGACCGGTTGCGTGCTCACCCGCGACAGTGCTTAAATAGAGTCTGGTGAAGGGACGTTTGCTGCTGCCCGCATTCATTCCATCTCAGAAAACGCGTGTGTGTAGGTGGGAGCGGTGACGACTGCGTATTGGCGGCTGAAACGTCGTCTGCCTGGTCGGGGCATGTGGCGGCGATGAAGTGGTAGTGCGGCCGTGGTGGCCGTCAAAACACGGCACCGTCGAACGTGGTTGCTGAGCGGCCGTCGCCACCTACCCGACCCGAGAAGGAGCGGCTTTATTTCGAGTTCGCACGGTGTCGGCTCGAACGGGGTTTGCCGGGCTGGTGTAGTGGCTCTGGCTGCTGGCGAGGGAAGGAAGATGTAGACAACGAAGACATATCGGCGGCCTAGGCGGTTGCCTGCATGCGTGCTGCATGCTTGGCTAGTGCTAAGCTAGCTGCATGCAAGCTTCTGCTAGCTTGTTGCATGCATGCATATGCATTGCACTCACGTACAGCTAGCTAGTGACATGCACGCTTGCTTTGTCGGTGAGGTCAGGCAAAGGCGCGGAAGCGCACGGCGAGGTCGCTGGCGTGATGGGAAAGAAGGGCAGCAACTGGCGATGTCGTAGCGGCCTGGTCGTAGCGGCGCGGCGCGCGGCGACGTCGTCACCGAAAACTGTACCGAGGAGGAGGATTAGACTTTATCTTTTTACTACCAACCAAACAGGAATGAATGGCTTGGGGAGGCAACATGGACTTTTCTAGGAAAAAGGCTTGCAGCAAGAAGGCCAAGGTAAAGGGAGTTTAAGCGGATTTTTAATAGCAAAACTAATTTCGGTCAGAGTGAAAATCTTGGGACAAAAACCAAAAGATCAGAGGAGTAGAAAAATTAGAAATTTTCAACAAAAGTTTGGCACTGGCATAAAACAAATAAAGAAATTGTCGGCATGATTTTTGGTCGGTGTATTTTTATTTAGGAATTTTCCCAGGGTGTTACAGATTTTTAGTTTGAATCCAGGTGAAATAATTCGGTCGCTCAGTCGCTTGAGAATTAAATTTAAGATTTTATCGCGAGCGCTCTGACTGTATCGAAAAAGGAATTTCTAGGATGACGTATGACATTCAAATCCAACCGCCGCGGTAGAAATAAAATCGGGAATGGTCATATCGACGCGCAATAGGTAAATTCGTCGATCGATTGTAAATATTCGAGGGAAATATCGAGGTCGACTCGATAGAGCGGTTAAAATTTAACCGTAGAATAGAGTTTGCGAGAGGGATAATACTGCGGTAGAAGAGAAGAACCTCGGGACTCGGGACTTTAATTAATTAGCACCGAAGCGCTAAAAGAAACAGACGGATAGGATAAAGAAAGGAAAGGATGTCGGACGGAGGACAACCTTTTAGGAAAAGAATTTAATCGAGATCTTTTGACACCGATCCTAGACACACACAATTAAACAATAAATATTAATAAGCAAGCTAAAATTATGCCTGAGGACTAGACTTTGTCTGAGGAGGAATTTATATTTCGAGATTAAGGTTTTTTTAGTAAATACTTTACCAATAGATATTATTTTGCAATTAGTTTTCCGAAGGCAGACTCTGTAAGGTTCATAGAAAATAATCAAGTTATATTTCTTTAGTAAAATAGCATTTTTTTAATAAGCTATCCCCTATAGGGTTTTATCAAAACGGTGTTATATATATATATATATATATATATATATATATATATATATATATATATTCATAAAGTAAATATGCCCAAGGGTTTTTAATATATAGAGAAGGGTTTTTCGAAAATAGTTGGCATATGCAAAGATTAGGATATCTCATAATCATAGTTCCTTGAATAAATAATATTTGAAATCAAATATCGACATATTCTCAGATGTTCGTCTATTAGCCCACGCATAAAAGAAAAACGACAGATCGAAATAAATTAATCCCGGCATGAATGTATTTTGAAAAAGATTTTTGATTATTCCAAATTTTTAATTCCGTATTTCAAAGTCGAAATTTTCAGGATGTTACAATATATTATCATAGCACATCAAAATATCTACCAAATGCCTTATGTAATTCATAAACCGTGTTTGCAGCGATCACTACATACTATTCCTCGTATATGCAAGGGACCACATCGTCGTAGTTCTTAATCCGGCCCACTACAAAGAGCAGAAAAGTTCATGGAGTTCCTTATCTTGCTGAATTTGTAAGTTTGAAACAAACCCCATCCATACCATACTAATTAAAAAAGTGGGAGAGAGAACACATAGTAGATTAAAAAAGATCTATTTGTGAGAGAAGCAGAACTTGTAATATTTGTTACACTAGCAATGTAGCTACTTTCATATGTGTACATGTACGTATGCTATTTAATTATATATATCGATGTTTTATATGGTTTAACTTGTGATATCTTCATTATAAAATTCAATCGTGTTTGTAATTGAGCGCGAATAACTGCGACTACATTTTGCTACTGTACCATTCAAAAAAAAATAAAAGTGCGTAGATCTTCCCAAACGACTAGCATGTGCTAGGGCGCTTGTAAGAATCTATTATCCCGTGCGGTCGGTATAAATCGATTATCCCGTGCGGTCCACTTAACACGACCGCACGGGAAGATGAATTTTTTCGTGCGGTTGCACCGTCCGCACGTGAAAATATTTATTTTCCCAAACACCTGGTGCAGATGGACCAGACCTCCATACAGGAAAACCATTTTTGACCGCACGAAAAAAATCCTTTTCGTAGTAGTGCTCCTAGATCTCCGGCGGTGGTGATGGACCCAACGGCATGGTGCGTGGCTCGGCAATTCGACGTCGGAGAAGGTAGCTCGATGACGGGTTCTCTCTACAACGCACAGGATGAGCTCTCTCCCTAGAAGCTCAGATGACGAGTTCCCCAGCAAAGTGGTTATAATATAAAACGAATGAGTAGCTACATTAACCTGCAAAAGGACAAGCGATGGCAATTAGCAGAGACAATGCGGAGTTATCAAAAGAGGGCAGATTTGACTTGATTTAGCTCCCTTTGGAGTAGCTGCCACGAAATTGATCAAAGAGCTAGAATGATGACGATCGATATATGACAAGGGCTAGCCACGATCGATTGCATCAGCGCTGACGTGTAGAATCCACGCATGACGTGTGATATATCAGGCGATCGTGTCACTCGAATGAGAATTTCTGAGGGCTGTCTTCGTCCTACCTTCCCAACTTATCTTTCTTTTTTTTCGTACGTACGACGTACGCTTTTAAACTACTAAATAATATGTTTTTTATAAAAAAAAATTTATACGAAAATTGTTTTAAAAAATTATATTAATTCATTTTTTAAAAAACATTAGCAGATACTTAATTAATCATGCGCTAATGAGTCGTTTCGTTTTACGTGTCCAAAAGATTAGCTCCTAACTTCGTCCAACAAACAAAGCCTAAATGGGTTTTTAAATTAACGGAAGTCAGTGCAGAATAGATGTACTGTGTAGTTGTGGTTGGATGTAATAAGACTCTGGGCCAGTGTAAAAATGGAGTACAAGACGTGAGATTAAGAAAGATTTATTTTGAAACAGAAAAGCAGAGCTTCTTTTATTTTTATTACTAGAAATGTTTCGTAGATCATAGAGAGTACTGAAAACATAGAACGCAACATTCGGACAGATCATACTTGAAATGGTGCCATCTCCTATCTCCTTACCTAGATAAAAGACTAACTTAAAAAACTACGAGCTAAAACTCAAGACCAAGCCATTGGGGACCTCATAGCACACACATCTCTTAGGCTCGGTGAGGTAGCATTTGGTCTCTGTGCACCACTTCCATCTACGCCACCGAGGCTACCAATAAGGTTACAAACAGAGCAGCCCGCAAATCCATTTATAATACAAATAAAATAAGTGAATAATCCGATTACCCATTTATTTGTATTATAAACAAGTTTGCGGGTCAGGTTATCCATTTATTTGTACTATAAGTATATTCGCGGGTTGACGCGCTTACACTTTTACACTTTGATTCGAACTACGCCAAGGCCATCGGGGAAGCTGCTGCCATTGCAGAGCTCGTGGTGGCCCACTTTGCTGGGGAACTCGTCATCTGAGCTTCTAGGGAGAGAGCTCATCCTGTGCGTTGTAGAGAGAACCCGTCATCGAGCTACCTTCTCCGACGTCGAATTGCCGAGCCACGCACCANCTTCGTTCCGTTCATATATTATCATAGCACATCAAAATATCTACCAGATGCCTTATGTAATTCATAAACTGTGTTTGCAGCGATCATTACGTACTATTCCTCATATATCCAAGGGACCACATCGTCGTAGTTATTGATCCGGCCCACTACGAAGAGCAGAAGTTTATGGAGTTCCTTATCTTGCTGAATTTGTAAGTTTGAAACAAACCTCCTGCATACCATACTGCTTAGATGTAATTTTAAAGCTGGATCAAACAAATATTTATCTTTGTAGAAGATACGACTATTACAAAAGACATGGCGGGTTCGTAAAGGATCAAAAGAGAACAAAGCTTCTCGTAAAGGCACGCTGGCTGGTATGTGATTATATATTCGTTAATTTAATGATGTGATTGTTAGTTTTTAATACTGACATGTCTACTATTCTTACGCAGTGTTACAAGCAACCTCCGGCACTGGCCTATACGGATATTACGTGTGCGAAATGCTTAGAGTCTTGGAGATAAGAACTAAGTTTAGAGTTGTAAGTCATCGTGTTCCTTATATATACGAACTAGTTCGTTTAAGTTGATTTTAACACATATCATTTTTCTTCTATTTTCAATAGCTCCCGAGCATTCTGTATACCGCAAACCAGTTCGACAAGAAAACACTTCTCAACTTGTGCGCGAACTTGTGCCGGTTCATTCGTTACGACATCTACAACCATCTAGGAAGTTCTACGACCCTGATAGCGAACTTGCTTGGGACGACAAATTCAAACGTCTAAAGCAGTGAGAGAGAGAACACGTAGTATATTAAAAAAGATCTATTTGTGAGAGAAGCAGAACTTGTAATATTTGTTACACTAGCAATGTAGCTACTTTCATATGTGTACATGTAAGTATGCTATTTAATTATATATATCGATGTTTTATATGGTTTAACTTGTGATATCTTCATTATAAAATTCAATCGTGTTTGTAATTGAGCGCGAATAACTGCAACTACATTTTGCTACTGTACCATTCAAAAAAAAAGTAAAAGTGCGTAGATCTTCCCAAACGACTAGCATGTGCTAGGGCACCTGTAAGAATCTATTATCCCGTGTGGTCGGTATAAATAGACCGCACGGGATAATCGATTATCCCGTGCGGTCCACTTAACACGACCGCACGGGAAGATGAATTTTTTCGTGTGGTTAGGCCGTCCGCACGTGAAAATATTTATTTTCCCAGACACCTTGGTACAGACGGACAAGACCTTCGTACGGGAAAACCATTTTTGAGCGCACAAAAAAGTCCTTTTCGTAGTAGTGCCCCTAGATCTCCGGCGGTGGTGATGGGCCCAACGGCGTGGTGCGTGGCTCGGCAATTCGACGTCGGAGAAGGTAGCTCGATGACGGGTTCTCTCTACAACGCACAGGATGAGCTCTCTCCCTAGAAGCTCAGATGACGAGTTCCCCAGCAAAGTGGGCCACCACGAGCTCTGCAATGGCAGCAGCTTCCCCGATGGCCTTGGCGTAGTTCGAATCAAAGTGTAAAAGTGTAAGCGCGTCAACCCGCGAATATACTTATAGTACAAATAAATGGATAACCTGACCCGCAAACTTGTTTATAATACAAATAAATGGGTAATCGGATTATTCACTTATTTTATTTGTATTATAAATGGATTTGCGGGCTGCTCTGTTTGTAACCTTATTGGTAGCCTCGGTGGCGTAGATGGAAGTGGTGCACAGAGACCAAATGCTACCTCACCGAGCCTAAGAGATGTGTGTGCTATGAGGTCCCCAATGGCTTGGTCTTGAGTTTTAGCTCGTAGTTTTTTAAGTTAGTCTTTTATCTAGGTAAGGAGATAGGAGATGGCACCATTTCAAGTATGATCTGTCCGAATGTTGCGTTCTATGTTTTCAGTACTCTCTATGATCTACGAAACATTTCTAGTAATAAAAATAAAAGAAGCTCTGCTTTTCTGTTTCAAAATAAATCTTTCTTAATCTCACGTCTTGTACTCCATTTTTACACTGGCCCAGAGTCTTATTACATCCAACCACAACTACACAGTACATCTATTCTGCACTGACTTCCGTTAATTTAAAAACCCATTTAGGCTTTGTTTGTTGGACGAAGTTAGGAGCTAATCTTTTGGACACGTAAAACGAAACGACTCATTAGCGCATGATTAATTAAGTATCTGCTAATGTTTTTTAAAAATGAATTAATATAATTTTTTAAAACAATTTTCGTATAAATTTTTTTTTATAAAAAACATATCATTTAGTAGTTTAAAAAGCCTACGTACGGAAAAAAAAGGAAAGATAAGTTGGGAAGGTAGGACGAAGACAGCCCTCAGAAATTCTCATTCGAGTGACACGATCGCCTGATATATCACACGTCATGCGTGGATTCTACACGTCAGCGCTGATGCAATCGATCGTGGCTAGCCCTTGTCATATATCGATCGTCATCAATTCTAGCTCTTTGATCAATTTCGTGGCAGCTACTCCAAAGGGAGCTAAATCAAGTCAAATCTGCCCTCTTTTGATAACTCCGCATTGTCTCTGCTAATTGCCATTGCTTGTCCTTTTGCAAGTTAATGTAGCTACTTCATTCGTTTTATATTATAAGTGTTTTGATTTTTTTAAGTTAAAATTTATTATGTTTTATTAAGTTTATAAAAAAATTTAGCAACATCAAAAATATCAAATTAGTTTTACTAAATTTAATATTAAATATATTTTAATAACATGTTGTTTAGTCAAATTTAAAAAAAATTGATTAGAAAAAAAGTAAAATGACTTGTAATTTAAAACGAAGGGTTGTAAACTACTACTCTAATTTGGTTTTGTTGTACGTACTCCTACGTACATATCCAGGGGGAATCTGCTTGATGATACTCTGTTCATGTTTTTGTAATTTCCAAACAAACAAAGGAAGTCTGTCTTCTTATTGCTGGAAGTATTACTCACTCCCTTTTCAAATATCTATTATTATTGAATGTTACTGTTTTAACTTTGATCACTGATAATCCTTCAATGGTTAGATCAGTACAACGAAAATTCCATGCTTATATTTAAAATACGATACACTTTGACAATCTAGTATCACGTTTGTATCAAAATATAATAATTTTTAGCTATGTATCTAGGCATATTATACTTTGAGATTGAGAAAGTATCTTTCTATATATGAGTCTGGATGGTCCCATATCACCTAACGTAACCAACATCTCCTTCGTTCCGTTCATATATTATCATAGCACATCAAAATATCTACCAGATGCCTTATGTAATTCATAAACTGTGTTTGCAGCGATCATTACGTACTATTCCTCATATATCCAAGGGACCACATCGTCGTAGTTATTGAT
Source organism: Oryza officinalis (assembly GCA_008326285.1). NCBI lineage: Eukaryota > Viridiplantae > Streptophyta > Magnoliopsida > Poales > Poaceae > Oryza > Oryza officinalis. The sequence goes on along the minus strand of BDMV01000011.1, from coordinate 24,822,525 downwards.
CCGGCCCACTACGAAGAGCAGAAGTTTATGGAGTTCCTTATCTTGCTGAATTTGTAAGTTTGAAACAAACCTCCTGCATACCATACTGCTTAGATGTAATTTTAAAGCTGGATCAAACAAATATTTATCTTTGTAGAAGATACGACTATTACAAAAGACATGGCGGGTTCGTAAAGGATCAAAAGAGAACAAAGCTTCTCGTAAAGGCACGCTGGCTGGTATGTGATTATATATTCGTTAATTTAATGATGTGATTGTTAGTTTTTAATACTGACATGTCTACTATTCTTACGCAGTGTTACAAGCAACCTCCGGCACTGGCCTATACGGATATTACGTGTGCGAAATGCTTAGAGTCTTGGAGATAAGAACTAAGTTTAGAGTTGTAAGTCATCGTGTTCCTTATATATACGAACTAGTTCGTTTAAGTTGATTTTAACACATATCATTTTTCTTCTATTTTCAATAGCTCCCGAGCATTCTGTATACCGCAAACCAGTTCGACAAGAAAACACTTCTCAACTTGTGCGCGAACTTGTGCCGGTTCATTCGTTACGACATCTACAACCATCTAGGAAGTTCTACGACCCTGATAGCGAACTTGCTTGGGACGACAAATTCAAACGTCTAAAGCAGTGAGAGAGAGAACACGTAGTATATTAAAAAAGATCTATTTGTGAGAGAAGCAGAACTTGTAATATTTGTTACACTAGCAATGTAGCTACTTTCATATGTGTACATGTAAGTATGCTATTTAATTATATATATCGATGTTTTATATGGTTTAACTTGTGATATCTTCATTATAAAATTCAATCGTGTTTGTAATTGAGCGCGAATAACTGCAACTACATTTTGCTACTGTACCATTCAAAAAAAAAGTAAAAGTGCGTAGATCTTCCCAAACGACTAGCATGTGCTAGGGCACCTGTAAGAATCTATTATCCCGTGTGGTCGGTATAAATAGACCGCACGGGATAATCGATTATCCCGTGCGGTCCACTTAACACGACCGCACGGGAAGATGAATTTTTTCGTGTGGTTAGGCCGTCCGCACGTGAAAATATTTATTTTCCCAGACACCTTGGTACAGACGGACAAGACCTTCGTACGGGAAAACCATTTTTGAGCGCACAAAAAAGTCCTTTTCGTAGTAGTGCCCCTAGATCTCCGGCGGTGGTGATGGGCCCAACGGCGTGGTGCGTGGCTCGGCAATTCGACGTCGGAGAAGGTAGCTCGATGACGGGTTCTCTCTACAACGCACAGGATGAGCTCTCTCCCTAGAAGCTCAGATGACGAGTTCCCCAGCAAAGTGGGCCACCACGAGCTCTGCAATGGCAGCAGCTTCCCCGATGGCCTTGGCGTAGTTCGAATCAAAGTGTAAAAGTGTAAGCGCGTCAACCCGCGAATATACTTATAGTACAAATAAATGGATAACCTGACCCGCAAACTTGTTTATAATACAAATAAATGGGTAATCGGATTATTCACTTATTTTATTTGTATTATAAATGGATTTGCGGGCTGCTCTGTTTGTAACCTTATTGGTAGCCTCGGTGGCGTAGATGGAAGTGGTGCACAGAGACCAAATGCTACCTCACCGAGCCTAAGAGATGTGTGTGCTATGAGGTCCCCAATGGCTTGGTCTTGAGTTTTAGCTCGTAGTTTTTTAAGTTAGTCTTTTATCTAGGTAAGGAGATAGGAGATGGCACCATTTCAAGTATGATCTGTCCGAATGTTGCGTTCTATGTTTTCAGTACTCTCTATGATCTACGAAACATTTCTAGTAATAAAAATAAAAGAAGCTCTGCTTTTCTGTTTCAAAATAAATCTTTCTTAATCTCACGTCTTGTACTCCATTTTTACACTGGCCCAGAGTCTTATTACATCCAACCACAACTACACAGTACATCTATTCTGCACTGACTTCCGTTAATTTAAAAACCCATTTAGGCTTTGTTTGTTGGACGAAGTTAGGAGCTAATCTTTTGGACACGTAAAACGAAACGACTCATTAGCGCATGATTAATTAAGTATCTGCTAATGTTTTTTAAAAATGAATTAATATAATTTTTTAAAACAATTTTCGTATAAATTTTTTTTTATAAAAAACATATCATTTAGTAGTTTAAAAAGCCTACGTACGGAAAAAAAAGGAAAGATAAGTTGGGAAGGTAGGACGAAGACAGCCCTCAGAAATTCTCATTCGAGTGACACGATCGCCTGATATATCACACGTCATGCGTGGATTCTACACGTCAGCGCTGATGCAATCGATCGTGGCTAGCCCTTGTCATATATCGATCGTCATCAATTCTAGCTCTTTGATCAATTTCGTGGCAGCTACTCCAAAGGGAGCTAAATCAAGTCAAATCTGCCCTCTTTTGATAACTCCGCATTGTCTCTGCTAATTGCCATTGCTTGTCCTTTTGCAAGTTAATGTAGCTACTTCATTCGTTTTATATTATAAGTGTTTTGATTTTTTTAAGTTAAAATTTATTATGTTTTATTAAGTTTATAAAAAAATTTAGCAACATCAAAAATATCAAATTAGTTTTACTAAATTTAATATTAAATATATTTTAATAACATGTTGTTTAGTCAAATTTAAAAAAAATTGATTAGAAAAAAAGTAAAATGACTTGTAATTTAAAACGAAGGGTTGTAAACTACTACTCTAATTTGGTTTTGTTGTACGTACTCCTACGTACATATCCAGGGGGAATCTGCTTGATGATACTCTGTTCATGTTTTTGTAATTTCCAAACAAACAAAGGAAGTCTGTCTTCTTATTGCTGGAAGTATTACTCACTCCCTTTTCAAATATCTATTATTATTGAATGTTACTGTTTTAACTTTGATCACTGATAATCCTTCAATGGTTAGATCAGTACAACGAAAATTCCATGCTTATATTTAAAATACGATACACTTTGACAATCTAGTATCACGTTTGTATCAAAATATAATAATTTTTAGCTATGTATCTAGGCATATTATACTTTGAGATTGAGAAAGTATCTTTCTATATATGAGTCTGGATGGTCCCATATCACCTAACGTAACCAACATCTCCTTCGTTCCGTTCATATATTATCATAGCACATCAAAATATCTACCAGATGCCTTATGTAATTCATAAACTGTGTTTGCAGCGATCATTACGTACTATTCCTCATATATCCAAGGGACCACATCGTCGTAGTTATTGATCCGGCCCACTACGAAGAGCAGAAGTTTATGGAGTTCCTTATCTTGCTGAATTTGTAAGTTTGAAACAAACCTCCTGCATACCATACTGCTTAGATGTAATTTTAAAGCTGGATCAAACAAATATTTATCTTTGTAGAAGATACGACTATTACAAAAGACATGGCGGGTTCGTAAAGGATCAAAAGAGAACAAAGCTTCTCGTAAAGGCACGCTGGCTGGTATGTGATTATATATTCGTTAATTTAATGATGTGATTGTTAGTTTTTAATACTGACATGTCTACTATTCTTACGCAGTGTTACAAGCAACCTCCGGCACTGGCCTATACGGATATTACGTGTGCGAAATGCTTAGAGTCTTGGAGATAAGAACTAAGTTTAGAGTTGTAAGTCATCGTGTTCCTTATATATACGAACTAGTTCGTTTAAGTTGATTTTAACACATATCATTTTTCTTCTATTTTCAATAGCTCCCGAGCATTCTGTATACCGCAAACCAGTTCGACAAGAAAACACTTCTCAACTTGTGCGCGAACTTGTGCCGGTTCATTCGTTACGACATCTACAACCATCTAGGAAGTTCTACGACCCTGATAGCGAACTTGCTTGGGACGACAAATTCAAACGTCTAAAGCAGTGAGAGAGAGAACACGTAGTATATTAAAAAAGATCTATTTGTGAGAGAAGCAGAACTTGTAATATTTGTTACACTAGCAATGTAGCTACTTTCATATGTGTACATGTAAGTATGCTATTTAATTATATATATCGATGTTTTATATGGTTTAACTTGTGATATCTTCATTATAAAATTCAATCGTGTTTGTAATTGAGCGCGAATAACTGCAACTACATTTTGCTACTGTACCATTCAAAAAAAAAGTAAAAGTGCGTAGATCTTCCCAAACGACTAGCATGTGCTAGGGCACCTGTAAGAATCTATTATCCCGTGTGGTCGGTATAAATAGACCGCACGGGATAATCGATTATCCCGTGCGGTCCACTTAACACGACCGCACGGGAAGATGAATTTTTTCGTGTGGTTAGGCCGTCCGCACGTGAAAATATTTATTTTCCCAGACACCTTGGTACAGACGGACAAGACCTTCGTACGGGAAAACCATTTTTGAGCGCACAAAAAAGTCCTTTTCGTAGTAGTGCCCCTAGATCTCCGGCGGTGGTGATGGGCCCAACGGCGTGGTGCGTGGCTCGGCAATTCGACGTCGGAGAAGGTAGCTCGATGACGGGTTCTCTCTACAACGCACAGGATGAGCTCTCTCCCTAGAAGCTCAGATGACGAGTTCCCCAGCAAAGTGGGCCACCACGAGCTCTGCAATGGCAGCAGCTTCCCCGATGGCCTTGGCGTAGTTCGAATCAAAGTGTAAAAGTGTAAGCGCGTCAACCCGCGAATATACTTATAGTACAAATAAATGGATAACCTGACCCGCAAACTTGTTTATAATACAAATAAATGGGTAATCGGATTATTCACTTATTTTATTTGTATTATAAATGGATTTGCGGGCTGCTCTGTTTGTAACCTTATTGGTAGCCTCGGTGGCGTAGATGGAAGTGGTGCACAGAGACCAAATGCTACCTCACCGAGCCTAAGAGATGTGTGTGCTATGAGGTCCCCAATGGCTTGGTCTTGAGTTTTAGCTCGTAGTTTTTTAAGTTAGTCTTTTATCTAGGTAAGGAGATAGGAGATGGCACCATTTCAAGTATGATCTGTCCGAATGTTGCGTTCTATGTTTTCAGTACTCTCTATGATCTACGAAACATTTCTAGTAATAAAAATAAAAGAAGCTCTGCTTTTCCGTTTCAAAATAAATCTTTCTTAATCTCACGTCTTGTACTCCATTTTTACACTGGCCCAGAGTCTTATTACATCCAACCACAACTACACAGTACATCTATTCTGCACTGACTTCCGTTAATTTAAAAACCCATTTAGGCTTTGTTTGTTGGACGAAGTTAGGAGCTAATCTTTTGGACACGTAAAACGAAACGACTCATTAGCGCATGATTAATTAAGTATCTGCTAATGTTTTTAAAAAATGAATTAATATAATTTTTTAAAACAATTTTCGTATAAAATTTTTTTTTATGAAAAACATATTGTTTAGTAGTTTAAAATGCGTACGTCGTACGTACGAAAAAAAACAAAAATAAGTTGGAAAGGTAGGACGAAGACAGCCCTCAGAAATTCTAATTCGAGTGACACGATCGCCTGATATATCACACGTCATGCGTGGATTCTACACGTCAGCGCTGATGCAATCGATCGTGGCTAGCCCTTGTCATATATCGATCGTCATCACTTCTAGCTCTTTGATCAATTTCGTGGCAGCTACTCCAAAGGGAGCTAAATCAAGTCAAATCTGCCCTCTTTTGATAACTCCGCATTGTCTCTGCTAATTGCCATCGCTTGTCCATTTGCAGGTTAATGTAGCTACTCCATTCGTTTTATATTATAAGTGTTTTGATTTTTTTAAGTTAAAATTTATTATGTTTTATTAAGTTTATAAAAAAATTTAGCAACATCAAAAATATCAAATTAGTTTTACTAAATTTAATATTAAATATATTTTAATAATACGTTGTTTAGTCAAATTTAAAAAAAATTGATTAGAAAAAAGTAAAACGACTTGTAATTTAAAACGAAGGGAGTATTAACTACTACTCTAATTTGGTTTTGTTGTACGTACTCCTACGTACATATCCAAGGGGAATCTGCTTGATGATACTCTGTTCATGTTTTTGTAATTTCCAAACAAACAAAGGAAGTCTGTCTTCTTATTGCTGGAAGTATTACTCATTCCCTTTTCAAATATCTATTATTATTGAATGTTACTGTTTTAACTTTGATCACTGATAATCCTTCAATGGTTAGATCAGTACAACGAAAATTCCATGCTTATATTCAAATTACGATACACTTTGACAATCTAGTACCTACTCTGTATCAAAATATAATAATTTTTAGCTATGTATTTGGACATATTATACTTTGAGATTGAGAAAGTATCTTTCTAAGTATTTGTAATATATCTATTATATACTAAGTCCATTAAACTTCCTACAAACACTCTCAAGTCGTCGAGTGTATCCTTATAAAAGCTTTTAATCCGCCACGTGACGCTCTAATAAATTAAAAAAATTCTAAAACATTATAATAAAAAGACAATATATCTAACCGCTGATTTTTTTTTAAATTGAAGGATCCATTATTTTACACCATTAGATTAGATCTATTAATCTCTGCTGTTAGTTGATAAAAGCAAAAAAAAAAAGGCATACACAATACGTACTACACGATATTCGCCAAAATAAAAGGCTGAAAAAAATACATACTACCTACGTATGTACGATTGGGCGAAAAAAAGTTCACCTGATAAAAGGAGGGAAAAGAAGTAGTACAGGCTATTTGCCGAAAAAACATACATACTATACCTATGTACATAAGATTAGGAAAAAAAATCAATCCTTCAGTACTAATCCTCAGATTAAAAAGTTGTCACATGTATACATAAATACGATCCGTCCGCTCTCCTCTCACTAACCTCTTTTACTCTACCATTGTTGACTATTTAAAGCATAGGATCTATCTATAATAAAAAAACCATAGTTGATTATTTAATCTATCTACAATAAAAAAAATAAAAAAATACTTCCCATACTAACTATATTTAATTAAAAAAATTATCAAGTAGATTAAACATCCACCGGAGTGCTGCTCTCTAATAAATTAGAGAATCCTCAAAGTTCGGATGAAAATGAAAAATATTTGGACAATAATTTTCACTTAATTAAACTGATAGACATTATATACCATTACATCAGAAAACAATATCACCTCCCAACAATAGATTAGGTTTATAAAAACCAACACCGACTAACTTCTCCATAAGAAACCAACAATAGATTAGGTTTATAAAAACCAACACCGACTAACTTCTAAACAAAAATATCCACCTTCAAACCCCCCCCCCTCACGTGCTTAACTCCATAGCAAAGAAACAAAAATATCCCCCTTCAACCCCCCCCCTTAGTACTGGGAAAAAAACAAAGCCGACCTAAAATATATCACGTGAAACACAATCTTATGTCATCGATATACTCATTATAAATTACGAAAAAATTAACAATATAGATTATGTCAACATATATAAGTGCAAGAAAATGCTTAGCTAAATTTCATCCCTTTCTCTCCCATCATTTTTTTCAGGTCATTCCCCCCAACTCTATTGTCATCTCCCCACATTTTTTTTAAAAAAATCGTATTTTTTTAAAAAAGTAAAATATCTAACCGCCGGTTTTCATTTATACCGATATACCCATTATTTTCGTACATTGGGCAGCACTAGCACCAAACCCACCCACCCACCCTTCTTCCAATCCTCTCTATTTTATATGAAAGTTGACTACGTACAAAAAAAGTTTAAATGAGCAAAACTATCATAAACCATATATCTAATATATAATTAGATTGAATAGAAATATTTTTTACAACAAAAAAGAAAATTTAGGACCCATTTTTTACTATAGTTTTATAATAAAAAATATGGCACATGGTTATGTCAGTTTTAAAAAATTATGATGTAGATTATACTATCATATATTAATCCACGAACAAGCATAGCGGATTTAAATCCATAATATAAAAAAATAAAATCAAAGGACTATAAACTTTTAAATTATATCTCCAATTTATTATTTATTTTTATACCCACTAATTCATCATGAAACCTTAATGGTCTGTAGTGGTACATTAGTGTTGATATATGCTGGACTTAGCTTCATGGCATCAAAAAAGAATTAGGCGAGCCAATGCGGGGGCTCTGATGGGTGTCTGTGAAGTAGCTTGAGCGGGTGCCTTGACGGGTGTCTACGAGTAACTTGAGTGGGCATGTGACTGTAAGGAGCACGGTCGGCTTCACTAGTGCACGATCATATATGAGCTCGATGGTGTTATCCCATTAGGTAAAAGCAATAGTATTTGTAAAATATTTTTTACAGATTTAGACAAAACTGAGACAGTGAAACTTTCCCTGTATGTTGTGGACATGATTTTTTTTAATCATATACTTGGTACTGGGTTTATTTTGATGGTGTAGATGTAATTTCAAGACAACAATAATAGTTCTCCTTCCATCTCAGAATATAAGATGACCGTATTTTTTTAAAAAAGTCCATATTTGAATGTTTTAAATAATAACTAAACCGATAAAATATAATTCTCAAGTATGTCATATTATTATATTCATGTTTGAAAGTAATTTTATAACATGTTAAATTCATATGTGATGGTAATATATAACACACAAAATTAATAGTCAAAGTATAACATTCAAAACATCTTATATTTTGAAACAAATGATTTATATTTTAAAAATAACTAAGAACAAAGCCTGCGCACCTACGCGGGCTATCATGCTAGTTATCATTAAAAAAAAGACGAGCAGTTAAAGTTTGAAGAGAGTATTTGAAAGTGAAGTGAGTACCATTACAATTTGCATTTGTTTTTTTCAAAAATTTTTGGTCTATATAGATTCCCAAATGCTTCATCCTCTACCTGCATCAAGTACAAGTGGACCTTGAGCTTCATAGTTCAGTTCAGACTTGTCCTACATCAAATCCTACTAGTATTTGCCACCCCTCAAAAAAAAATTTTAAAAAAAGAAATCTTTTTTGGCGCACGACCACCGCCGCCGCCGCCGAAGCCGTCGCAATGGAGAACGGCGCAGGCAATGGGCGGCCGCCGGCCAGCGCCGCGGCGTGGAACTTCGAGCCGAACGGCGCGCTGCTCGGCCTGACGGCGCTGTCGGTGCGCGGCGTGCTGGGCAGGGTCAAAGCCGGGATGGTGGTGGGCGGCGACGGCGGCGGAGATGGTGTCCGGTCGGTGATCCCGATGGGACACGGCGACCCGTCGGTGTTCCCGTGCTTCCGGACGACGCCGGAAGCCGTGGATGCCGTTGCCACCGCGCTCCGCTCCGGGGAGTACAACTCCTACTCCTCCTGCGTCGGCCTCGAGCCTGCACGGAGGTCAGAGAAATCTTACTTAATTAGCCTCTCTAATTATGCCTGTTCATGCAGCAAGTTTTCAGTAACCCGCCTCAAAAACGTTTATTTTATCCATGGTAAAAAAAGAGTGTCAAATTTCCTCGTAGTTTTACCCTTAAAAGATGAACAAAAGAAAATCAACACTTTGCATTTTTCGTTCAGTCTGAGCAGTTGATCTAAATCGGAATAATGATCCTTGATTAATGGGCAAATTTTGGGTATCAACTGGTAGCAATATTAGTACTGGATTTGTCAAGTGACTAGGTTGTTAAGACATGATATAAACCATTGGTGGCCTCACAATGTGTGACCACTAACTGACAACAGAATCACTATGGAGTAAGCATAACAAACCTGACAGATTACTGTGGAGTAAGTGCATATGGTCCACCCTAAATTTCAACTATGGGTTAAGACTTAAAAGTGATCATGTGGTCCACTCTGAAATTTCAGAGTGGCTGATATTTATACTCTTAAGTCTTAACACACAGTCCTCAATCATGACATCTGTGTCTGGGCAGCAAATTAAAGAGTCTGACAAATTTAGGCTCACATAGTGTTGATTTCACAAAGATCAATGTACCCGTTTTACTGTTAACAATCCTGGCACATATTTTCCTCACCATAGCTAGATTAAAAACCCTAAAATTGAAGTTGAATTCCAGGTCTATCGCGCGGTACTTATCACGCGACTTGCCATATGAGCTATCAGCTGATGATGTTTACCTGACAAGTGGCTGTGCTCAAGCGATTGAGATCATCTGCTCTGTCCTAGCTCGCCCTGGTGCCAACATCCTGTGCCCAAGGCCAGGGTACCTGTTCCACGAGGCACGCGCTGTGTTCAATGGCATGGAGGTCAGGTACTTTGATCTTCTCCCAGAGAGTGCGTGGGAGGTTGACCTTGATGGAGTACAGGCTCTTGCTGACAAGAACACGGTTGCAATGGTAATTATCAATCCAGGAAACCCCTGTGGCAATGTATACACCTATGAGCATTTGGCCAAGGCAAGTACTAACTCAATTGGTCATTTCCTACTGGGGATCATTTTGGGTAAATTTCAGTGTCTTTGATCAAGGATCGGTGTTTTTGTAGGTTGCCGAGACTGCGAAAAAGCTTGGCATCTTTGTCATTGCAGATGAAGTGTATGCACATTTGACGTTTGGACAGAATAAATTTGTGCCGATGGGGGTGTTTGGCTCGGTAGCTCCAGTTCTTACATTAGGATCAATATCAAAGAGATGGGTTGTGCCTGGATGGCGACTTGGATGGATTGTGACAAGTGATCCTAATGGTGTATTTCAAAGGACCAAGGTTCTTGAACTCAACTCTTCCATGCATGTACTACTGCAATCAACGATAACATTTGTATTTTATTTAACAGATAATGCAGACACTTATATAAGAAAAGCAAATCTAAGCTTAATGAAACAGCTTCGGTTCTTGGTGTTATCTGAAACCTAAAACTTACAAACAGCCAAATAATTCTCAGTCCTGATTCCATTTCTCAGGTAGTGGAAAGCATCAAGAGTTACCTTGATATCTCGACTGATCCTGCAACATTTATCCAGGTAACTAAAAATTACCTTATCACTTTTATTCTAAAGGTAATTCACATAACTTGGGAGTATAAAAAGATCAGTATCTCGTCTGATCCTGCAACATTTATCCAGGTAACAAAAAATTGCCTTATCACTTTTATTCTAAAGATAGTTCACATAACTTGGGAGCATAAAAAGAGAAGATACATAAGCAGGTATTGATTGTGTGCATAGCAAAACAGAATGATTCACATTCTACTTTGATAAAAAAAATATTATTCAGGGAGCAATTCCACAACTCATAGAGAACACAAAGAAAGAATTCTTTGAAAAAACTGTCGGTGTCCTAAGGCAGACTGCAGATATATGTTGGGAGAAGCTGAAGGGCATCAATTGCATCACTTGCCCAAGCAAACCTGAGGGTTCCATGTTTGTCATGGTCAGTCAAATATGTTGTTTCAACAATGCAGAGCATCCAAGGGAATTTCTCATGGTGTATGATGTTTGGTTGGCTTGTCGCAGGTGAAACTGGATCTGTCCTGCCTGCAAGGCATCAAAGATGACATGGACTTCTGCTGCCAGCTGGCAAAGGAAGAATTGGTGGTTCTTTTGCCAGGTACATTCCTGAATCCTGATTCCTCCCATGCACATGATTTAACTTTCAAAATTCTAGCTCATTCCATCTGTTTGGTACAATTCGTTTTATTTCTACAATGATCAGTGACTCAGAGTTGCCTTGTGTTTAAAATATTAACAAGTTGGCAAAAAAAAATTGTCCAGGATGTGCTGTTGGATACAAGAATTGGCTCCGAATCACCTTCGCTATCGAACCATCTTCTCTTGAAGATGGTATTGATAGGCTCAAGTCCTTCTGCTCGCGACATAGCAAAGCCAAAAGTTCACCGGTCTCTTGAAACATGAGGCACCTGCTTTCAGATAAGGTCAGCAGGAGTTGCTTGATGGATCAAAACTGTAATCAACTTACCATGATGTATGTTGTTCTTATGTTCTATCATCTTCACTCGGAGGTGATATGCTTGATCGATGCAGAAAGTCCTTGATAGGCTGTGTGGGCTATGATTGATGTTACAATTCTTGTTGTAATTTCCAATTACTGCGCAGTATGTGTATGTGTAAATTTTAGGTTGTCTGAAGTGTACAACACTGTTCTTGAATAAAGAAGGGGTTATACTAGAACAGCTTCTTTGGTGAAGATATATAGAAAAAAAGAACAGCTTCATTGGTAATATTAAAATTCTCTTCTCTTTCTACGCAATCTGATTACTTGCATTTTTGTTTCAATACACAGTTATGCTGACATAAATAGGCATTGGTTATTTCTCATGAAGAATGAATGATCTGTTCTCAAACCTAGTTTCAAGCTGAAGAACCTAATCTTAAAAAGCTGGAGCAGAAGGCAACGTTTTTGACAAATTAATGAAATATAAAATCCCCTTTACATTTAAGGGACATGATTCATTAAAATTCAGAATTGGACACATAAATCCTGAATATGGATTGCAACAGAAATTCTTAGCAGAGCATTTAACTTCAGCACATTACAAAGTAGCACAGGTGAACATTACAACACACCAACTTCAACCAAAAGGCAAAAGGTGAGGAACACAAGAACACATAACAATGGAAACAACAGGAACTTATAGAACCATCCACACACGTAGTTTCAATCATTTGTGAATCCAACAGGAACTGATAGAACACTTAGAGAAGTGTTGGGACAATATGAGGCTTCATCATTCTTGCAGTAAGATATCCATTATCAGTGATAAGATTCTCCATTGTGGTGCCACCACTATTTACTGTGTTGCCGCTGGACATTGAATTGAACTTAGTAGCCATTTGTAGGATTCCTGATGGGCAATGCAAGTTGGGGCTCTCAGTCCATTTGTCAGTTAAGATGTCTGTAGAAGCTGATTGGCAATTCTTTCTTTTGAAAACTTCACCTAGAGGTCCATCATCAAGTGTTTCCTTAGAGACTGTTAACCGACTTTCATGCATCATATTATCTTTTTCCGATGAACTGCCTGCTCCATGCCCGATGTAAGATTCATCATGATCATGGTGCAACTTCAGCGGTGATAATGCTACATTGTCATAGTTTGGAGAAGATTGCGTGGATGAGAAATCGAACGAATTCATGGGAGACAATTGGTCAACAACAGCCTGTTTCTCCAGAAATTTCCTGCAAAGCAGAGCCAGGATCTTTAGTCAGAGATGAAAACAATGTCCAACTTTCCTTTTGTCAACTGCAGCAGGTTAAAGATAATATAGATTCCCTTTTTTCTCAAAGAAAAATGAGGGAATGAAAAAATCAGAGTTCACCAGAGGAACATTAACTTTATAATTTAATAGCTAGACAAATATAACTGATGCAATCAAAGCAACTCTGATCAAACTGAAGAATAACTGAAGGAATTTCCTTAGTTTCCTAGTATCGATTGATATCACTAGCTTGATCAAATTCATCTTAACTTTTGTTTCCAATGTGTACTTGTTGGATGCATTGTTATGCCTGCAATCCTGATACATACATGAATTACTCATAGGCTGTTAGGACTTGGCACCTCCATTACCACACATACCAGACTAAATTACTGTATAAAAAATGGATGCCATTTATTTTGACAAAGACCACCTCACAAGTCACACCGTCACACATCATGCAAGAAGCACAAAATGCATATTCATGTAGGATCAGGCAACTTCACCTGTTGGATTGTCTTGAGAAAGGATCAGAGACAGTACTAGCTGAACTTTTCACCTGCTTCTGCCGAGCCACGGTGTGGCCGCGAGATGATACACCAGCAGCAATAACCATGGGTGGTTCTGCAATGGTGATTGTCGCCTTTCGGCCTTCCACATGCTTTCTTGAACGATGGCGACCACGGTTTATGTGTCGCTCGCAATACTTCTGATCCCCAACAGCATCTCTGGAGCACCGCCACTTCTTGCCGTCCGTGCGGCGGCATCTTCTGGGTTCTACATCAGCACAGCCAGGAGGGAATGATCCCCATCCTGGTGCAAAATAGAATACCCAGTTCATGTCAGAAATATATAAACCACCTCAAAATGATATATTCTGGCACTATTTCAGCAACATTCCTCCCAGGTCCGCATAAGAACTTAGTTTATACATACCAAACATGACGCCAGTTAAAGGGAATCAGAACACTTTATGACTACATTTGGAGATCTTGTTGTGGAAAAGACTAAAGGCACAACTAAAAAAAAATCAGAATCCCAATGTAAGAGAAGAGTTTTATATCTAAACTCAAGCAGCACCACATTGGTAACAGGAAATATTAGCACATGAGCATCATGCAAACATCCAAAAGCAGTACATTTCTAGTACCAATGCAATCTTCAAATCATTATAATGCCTAGATTTGCAGCCAATACTGTTTTTAGTACCTGAAAGGGATTCGATTACTGCCTTTACAAACTAATTTATCACAAAGCCATCCTGTCCCAAGAAAGACAACAGGATATAATTATCAACCGCAACACAACAGAACCCCAATCTGAGACACTGAGACACCTTTATACATCTGAAACTACAATGCTGGCAATGCTGCAGACTGCAACCATATGACCTGCATTTGCTTCTTTCATATTTTCTAAGTACTTATTCCTTTATTCCTATCTTGAGCTATTAACAACAGAAAGGGGAAGCAGAACAAACAATAATCACAGGAGCTGGAGCAAAAGGTAGTAGTACCCCAGGGATGGAGGCTTCTCCTGATGGGCAGCAGCAAGCTGGAAGGGACAGAAACATTTGCAGCAATGTGCTTGTAGATCAGTGCCTGGTGCTCCAGCTCCATCCACTGTGTTGGGGTGAATGGCCCCCTCACCCTTGCCAAGACCCCCTGCATGCTTCCTCCTGAGCTCAAGCCCAACCCTTCATCACAACACAAGTAAAGTGATGAGCATAAAATGAATGATGCAGCATTCAGTACTCAGTCAAGAAGAGCAAATAGGCCTGAAGGCCAAAGATGCCCATGAGCATGGTATGGTTTCCTGGTTGCAACACATGCAAGATTTCAAGGAAACAGCAGCACAACACAAGTCGGTGCTTGCGGCTGCTGCTGCCCTCTTTAGCTTTCTTTTCTTGAGAGAAAGGGGAAAAAAAGCTCACACCTTTGGGGACAAGACACATCCTTGAGGTGGAGGGTGGGTTGCAAGAAAGCAAAAGAGTGTGTGAGGGGAGGGGAATAACAAGAGCCCTCCTTTTGCTCTTGACAAGACCCCAAAGGCAGGGGCTTTTGCAGGATTATGCCATGAGAGACTCAGACCATGATGAGCAAAAACAATCACCAGCTGGGGATCGATCAAACCACACACACACACACACACACCCCACGGATGCAACAGTACATTCATCAGAGAAGATTAAAAAAAGCAAAACAAAACATTTTTTTCTGGTTCTTTGCAGCATCAGCATCACCATCCATTCATCTTACCTGCTGTTCCATTGGGGGAAGAGAAGCTCAGCATCTGCCCTCCTCCTCCTCCTCCTCCAGAAGAAGAGCTTGTGGATCCAAGAAATGAGGAAGAAGATGGAGGAGGCGATGCCCTTGCCTCTCTCACCAAGAATCCATCTTGTTCTGGCTGCTCACCACATCTGCCAAGGTGTTCTTGTGACAAGCTTGGATTTCCATGGCCACCACAAGAGCTCAGCATTGGCACTCACTGTCACTGCTTGTGTGTGTGTGGGATGTTGCAAAACCAGCAGGAAGGTTAGGAAGGATGGGGAGCAATGGCTTCTTGTGGCATTGAGCTCATGATGGTGGTAGCTAGCTACCCTAGCCTAGCACCCTACTGTAGAGAGGAAGAAGAGGAGGTGATGGCTGTGGGTGTTTGGGAAACACAGGCTGGCCTTGCTGCTTTGGGGAAGGAGGAGAGGAGGAAGAGGAAGCAAGCAATTGAATGCATCCACTAGTCCTGGACAAGCCAACAAAAATCTATCAAGTAGTAGTTGCATTTGCCTACATAAAAAACATTATTTTTTGCTCAAAGAAAACTATTTTTTTCATTCTTTGTGATTGTAAATCTTGTTACATTAGTTGGGAATATAAATGGAGATAACAACACTAGTCCTGGACAAGCCAACAGAAATCTTAGTAGTACTTGCATTTGCCTAGATAAAAAAACATTTTTTTTGCTCACAAAAAAATCTGTTTTTTTCATTCTTTGTGATTGTAGAGATTGCTAGATTAGTTGGGAATATAAATGGGGGATAAGATAACAATGTGGTAATGATAGGAGTAGAAGAAGATTGCACAGTTGGGGATAGGTGAGCGTGTTTGCAAATTCACTTGTGAATAAAAACAAGCAATAATGGGGGTTGGATCTTCAGGGTTAAAAAGTTAATATTGAGAACTTACTGCTTGGCATCTAGCGTGCACGTGTTACACACACTTGCTGAGATAGGGAGATGAGTTCACCATGGACCAGTGAAAAACAAGTAGCAATAAAAGAGTATAAAAACACTAGCTATCAACTGATCACCAAATCTAGAATTTGGCATCTATAATAAAAGGATTATCAAATATATTTATTTTCCGATATGATGCATTATGCAGCCATAAAGTGCACATTATCAAAGTAGCATCAATTTCCCTTGGTGCAGAAAACTTATAATAATAAATGATTATGACTTTATACATCTCGGTCAGAATATTCTTTTCATCATCTAGATTTTTTTTAAGAAAATATTTCATTATCTTAGATATCCATGGCAGTCTCATTTCATTAGAAACGTCATAGCAATCTCAATGCGGAGTCACATGTGGTGTCATCAGTCACACTCACACCAAACCTAACAAAATCCTTTGATTGCTTGATTGCTTGTGTTGTCATTACTCATGCTCCCTAACCCAGCAACCTAACAAAGCGGATAGGCGTTTTGACCAAACATGTGTGCCTTAATCCACATGCTTAACTTAATTAATTGATTAACTCCACCCAAATTACAAATATTCTAACCCAAACCTCACTGTCACACTCTTCCTTTCCTACTTGGATTCCATTCTCATCTCTCTCTCTCTCACTGTTTCTTCCTCCTCTGCACCTGGCGCAGCACAAAGTCGATTCCTTTCCGCCCCAGCGGCGCCGCTTGTTTC
The DNA here is from genome assembly GCA_008326285.1 of Oryza officinalis. Lineage (NCBI taxonomy): Eukaryota > Viridiplantae > Streptophyta > Magnoliopsida > Poales > Poaceae > Oryza > Oryza officinalis. The sequence continues at coordinate 24,805,568 of BDMV01000011.1, read as the reverse complement.
GATCCAAGCATCGCGAGAGGCAGTCGCCGCCTGGGTTTCGTGCCGATTTTGGTTTCTTTTTCTTGGCCGCCTCTGCCTCTCTCGCCCTTTCTTGGTTCGATTGTTTCTGGTTCTTGGCCTGATTGATTGATTCATCCCGGGTGGCGTCTTACCTGCTGCTTCTGGAATCAATCAGGGGAGAAATCTTTGGAGGTGCGGGTTCGATGGATGGTTTCTTGATCTGGGTTTAGGGATTGTTCTCTGATTCTTGATAATTTGTGTTTTTCTTTTTGTTTGTTCGTGGTGGTGTGGCGCGTCGGCTTCTTGATTCTTTCGATTTGGTGAATCGGTTGCAGGAGAGGGCGCTGGCGATGGCGGAGTTGGTCGGGCCGCGGGTGTACAGCTGCTGCCATTGCCGGAACCACGTCTGCCTCCACGACGACATCATCTCCAAGGCCTTTCAGGTGAAGAACTTGAGTTCTTGGGGATTTGGGGGCCAACTGCTAAATGCTAATCTTAGCTCATGTACTGATAATCTAAATTGAATTGAACTTAACCATTAGGCTTCTGATGTGCATAGTGCCAGATTGATTGAGGATAGCATGCTTGTACAGGAGTAGGAGCAATGATTACAGTATCATGGTTCAGTAATCTAAGGTTGGCAAATGCTGCATTTTTGGGATCTTGTAGATTTATGTTTTTAACAAAAACTCGTTTGTTTTATTTATGATTCATCGATCCGAGGAAATAATGATTGTGCAGCAAACTGCTACAAGTATTTGTACAAGCAGTTAACTAGAAAGCAGGTTGTTAGTTTGTAACCTAAGTTTGGAATTCCCAATATTTGGCACAAGCATTGCTGTTAGCAATCAATTGTCTTCATTTAGACGAAGAGACATTTCTGATGTCTTGGGTTTTGGCTGTATTTGACTGTTAGAGGTGAAATTATCTCTTTTGCTCTTTTGTCTATTCTAGGGGAGGAACGGCCGTGCGTTTCTTTTCTCTCATGCTATGAACATATCTATGGGTCCAAAGGAGGACAGGCAGCTTATGACAGGGCTTCACACAGTTGCTGATATCTACTGCCGTGATTGCCGTGAGGTATTGGGTTGGAAGTATGAAAGAGCATTTGAAGAATCCCAGAAGTACAAGGAAGGGAAATTCATATTCGAGAAAGCAAAGATTGTTAACGAAAATTGGTAATGACTGTAAGGGTTGGTGTGCCAATCTTTCTTGTGAAGCTAAAATTCATACCTTTGTACATAGCTGCCGTCTGTAAATTCGAATATTTAGCCTGCATGATGTTGCTCATGCCATTGTAATGTGCACTTGTTGCTGTTCATTTCTGTGAAGAAGGCAGGCGTCTGTTTTTTTTTTGGTTCCTAAATGGATAGCTTGTAAATAAATATTTCTCTCTAAATGTTGAATGTTCGTCATCAGAGTAATGCACTGAGAGTTACAATAATATCTAGTAGTAGCTTATGAAAGTTAATGGGTATAAAAAAAAGTAAAAGGATAAATATATTTGCCCAGACTCATCTAGATCATCTATTTTGGAATTTACATAGAGATTATTGTGCACTAGAGCTTTGATATTCTTTTCTTTTCTTGTTGGCATGGTTCATATCTTCTTTGCTAGAATTCATGTTTTGCACATTCTTGTCTTCGGAACGCTGCCTCTTATTTCTCTCCTCTAAGTGCATGTCCATACCACACTTTTGGATATCTATCCTAGGATGACCAGGATGAAACTTCACAATACTGTGGATTGCATCTTCAACATCCTCGATGTCTAGAGCACTTGCACTGGCACACAATAATTGGATGTAAATTTTCTTGAGTGATCTAAGGTGCTCAATACCAAATTGGTAACCATATGATTTTGCCTTCTTTACATGAACTGCCATTTGTAGCCTCTCAAGCTTTGGCAAAGCTACTGGTTCAAATATCAAAGATGTTCCTTCACAACTGAAGATTAACTCTTGTAAGTATGGGAAACCTACTCCATGAATAAATATCTTGTCCTCCTTCTGAGGTGATTTCAACCATAAGTCAAGTTGAAGTAGAGACGGCAAATCCTGAAGGATCTGTATGTCTTCATTTGATAGTTTTTCGATGTTGATGTTTAAGTAAATGAGATTGCAGAGTGATGCCATCCACCTTGGAACTCTTGGGAGAAAGTAGTATGCAGACAGCCGAAATCTCTGAAGATGATTCGGTGGTGGCGACCAAGAATCTAAGAACTCCAGGGAACCGAAGTTGCGACTGCAAATCGCGAAAGATTGGAGGTTACTTGTGCCCAATTTGCCAAGAGTATTCATCATAGCCTCTTGGCGCTTCATATCGCCGGAGCTGAAATCAGTCCAGTTGATTGTAAGCTCCCTTAAACCTTTCAGAGTACCAAGTTCTTGCACGGCATTGGTCGAGCTACGACAAATATCGAATCCAGATATGACTCTTAGGGATGCCATGCTCCCTATACCATCAGGTAGCTTTATTTTCCCCCATGTATGGCCACCACTAAGTATATACTTCAGTTGCACAATCCTAATAATGGTTCCAGGTAGTTCTTCTATATTCGTGTCCCTTATGTCTAATGTTTCCAAACTATGCAGGTCTCCTATTTCTGGTGGGAGTTTTGAAATCCATGTTCTTCGAAGGCTCAAATACTTCAAGTGAAACAAAGTGCTGATATCTTTCAGATGATTGTCACAGAAGCCTAGGCATCCCTCAAGATTCAATACTCTCAGGACCCGAAAATCGGACAAAGGAGGTAACTGGCGAACTTGTACATATGAACTTAGGGATCTAGCATGAAGCAGGTTCATACCTCCTTTTGTTTTGGTAATCTCTGTCTCACATTGGATAGATAATCGGCGAATGATTCCTTGCGGTTTAGCTGCAACAGGATGAACACCTAACAAAGTGACAAAATTCTCTTCAATCGCCTTCGATATTATAAGCTCAAGCATCATGTCATGTACCTGACAAGCATGAGCTTTACCATCACAATTTGTATCCATTGGTTGGACCATACTTCTGTTGATGAGCTCATTGAAGTAACTCTCTGCTACATCCTCCACAGACTGGCCTCTTTCTTCGCCGATGAATCCTTCCGCAATCCATTGCTGGATCAGGCTATCCCTCTCAATCTTGAAGTCCTCTGGATACAAACTGAGGTATAGCAAACATGTCTTCAGGTAGTAAGGGAGGTCATAGTAACTGAGGGAAAGTATTTGTTTCATTCCTTCAAGATCAGAGTTCTTCTCTAATGTAGAACCTATAGATATAAGCACCTTTTCCCACTGCTCCTTCAACATGACAGGCTTGCTAGCTAACAGGCTAGCTATGCTAATTATTGCCAATGGTGAACCACAACATTTTTTCAAGATCTGGTCTGAAACTTCCTTTAACTGTGGTGGGCATACATCCTCATAGCCAAAAATTCTCTTGAAAAACAAGGCTCTGGAATCTGATGCTTTGAGTGGTTCAATTCTGTAGATGAGATCATCAGGGTGAGAACAACATGACTTTGCTACTGAGTCAATTCTTGTAGTTGTTAGCAGCCTGCTGCAATGATTGTTCTCAGGTAGAGCGCATCTCACTTTCTCCCATGCTGATTTACTCCAAACATCATCAATTATGATGAAGTACCTATGGAACAATTCAGCCACTGGTTAGAAAAGTCAGTGCATTAAGATCAATACTCTTTAGAGAAGTTCCAAAGACATCTTCCCTCTATTTTGTAAATACTTCATTTTGAACAAAGACATTGTCTCAAAAGAACAATTTTGACCACTATTTTATATTACAATATATATAGAAATATCAACAAATATATGATTTTATTGAAGTACTTTTCAAGATTAATATATACATATAGTTTCTATCTTTCTAAAGTAAATATGTTCCCAAAGTCACGTAAGTCTTGCCCAAAACGATAAATATTTGCAAAGTGGAGGGAGTACTTCACAATAGAACTTCAAATTTTCAACTGCTTCACAATACTACTATTAGATTTATTTTTTACTAGTTAGTGAACGACTTCCTTTTATATCGATTGGATAAATATTATCAGCAAACGTTCTTCCCCTAATGCGTCCGTGCACTCTAATTCCTGGTGTCACCCCCACTCCTGCGCCCCACACATCATAAGAGCACGTTCTAACTGGATGATTGGATAGATTATGGGTAGATGAAAATTTAACAAATAGCTTAGAAAAAAGTTATCTAAGGGCATGTTTGGTTAAGAGCATGTTTGGTTTGAAGGAAAAACAAAGGATTTGAATTCCTATGAAATTCCTATAAGTGTCATTCGGTTTATAGAAATAGAGTATAGAAAATCAAAGGATTTTTTCCTTTCATACAAGTTGTAGAGAGAAAATATAAAATAAAATTATCCACTCAAACTTCTTGGAAAATTTCTATGAATATCAAATTCCTATGAATTGATGATGTGTACGTGCATTCCTATTCCTTCATTTTTCTATTCTTATGGATTAAAATTTCTCTAAACCGAGCAAGCCCTAAAGACTATTGATGTAAGTTTTTGCAAAAATAGTATTTTTGAAACTGTGGTATGAAAAGTCGCCAAATCAGAGTAGATGGCTCGATGGATGGAGGAAATGAGTAGCCTCTTGAGAATAAATGCTTATGTAGCCCCCCTTTGCCTACTTAAATTTCTTTGCGTAGTGAATTGGATATTTTTTTCATATCAAAAGGTTTCCCCCAAAATTTCTGTCGCTTCCTGTGCAGAGTAGCAATGGCAATGATCTTTATGCTGGCATGTGTCATGCGCTAGGGGATGGTGATCGGTTTTTCAGGTTTCCACAAATTAGAAGCAACCTAATCTTAGGACGCGTTCTAAAGAGCTAACTGAGGTTAGTTACTTCTCGTTTCTTGTTTTTTTGTTAGCACGTTTTTCAAACTGCTAAACGGTACGTTTTATACGAAAATTTTCTATATAGAATTTTCTTTATAAAAATAAAAAAAAATTATTTTTTAAGTTTTTAATAATTAATACTCAATTAATATATATTAATCGTGTTTCTTGTTTTACGAGCATCTAATTAGCCAAAATGAACAGCTGAAAAGAACGTGCCCTAAAGTATTACCTTTTGTTCAGTAGGCACTCTCTAAGCTTGCGAATGAGTTGACCCTTCTCCCAAGTGTCCATGTGGTCAATCTCATTTTGTGCAATCTGGGAGAGCAAGTCCTTCAAGAGCTTCTTCATGTCAAGCTTCTGTGATACAGTTGCGAAAGCTTTACAACTATACTGTCCTCCAACTCTACGATACACCTCCATGGCGAGAGTCGTCTTTCCTAAACCACCAAACCCGATGATTGAGAGCACCTTCAGAGTGCATGCATCATCGGTTAACCAGTTCACCATGTCACTCGCTGGTCGATCGATCCCAACGAGATCTGGTGTGTCGGCGTAGAGGACACTGATCCGTGGGTCGGTGACCCTGGTCGAGCCTCCTAGCATCCCTATCTCCTCACCCAACTTGTACCTTGATCGCCGTTCGCTCACCTCGATGGCACGGGCCTTTAGGCCCTTGAGCTCACCGGCGAGGCGGTGGTGCATCCATACCATGGCCACGAGCCGGGTGGCATGGCTCATCAAACCCCTAAGGCTGCTGAAGCCATGATTAGAGGTCACGGCACCATGGACGACATCGACACGGTGCATGAACTCATCGATGCAATCCTCGACGTCGTAGGCTAGCTCCCTCACCTCCTTCATCCAGCACCTGACCTGAGGGTCCAAACCGTCCACCCTGGAGAGCTTCTCGAGGAAGGCATACATGCTCTCGAGCTCGGCCTTGAGGAAGATGACATCGCTCCTCGCGCCAGCCATCAGCGAATACCTCGGCCCGGCGATGGAGCTGAGCTTCACCATGAGCGAGACCATGGTGCCCCCGATCACCGATGCACGCTCCATGTCCGGAATTAATGCAACCACGATCGAGGAAGACGATCAAAGTAGGAGGAAGCGAGAATCAGCACCTGCAGATTCTGCAACCTTTGTGTGGTGAAATGGTGAATGCCATCAAGATGTATGCACGGGTCATGGCTCTCATTTATAATCTTGAGTTTTGTTCATGCCGTATGGAGTTCGCTGCTGGACCAGAGGTCGTTTCCAGCAGCCACTCTTTTGGATCTTGTGTGACGGTCTTTAGGTGCCAGGCATCTTTCCTAGCCTCCCATCTTTCCATCACATCTCCTTTTAATTGCCTCAAACTTTCTTTCAGTTAAGTTTACGTACGTAATGTATGCATGTACTGTGGTTACTTAAATTTTTTTTAAAAAAGGTTATTGTGATCATTTATGTGTTTTTCTAATCTGTCTTTAATATAAAAATAAATTAGTTACAAAGATAGTACTCCTTTTATTCCAAAATAAATGCATTTCTCTAATTTAAGGCTGAGTTCGTTCCAAACGCGCACGGTGTTCACGGAAAACGGAACGGTCCATTAACACGTGATTAATTAAGTATTAGCTAATTTTTTTTTCAAAAATGGATTAATTTGAATTTTTTAAGCAACTTTTGTATAGAAACTTTTTGCAAAATACATATCGTTTAGTAGTTTGAAAAGCGTGCGCGCGAAAAACGAGACACGTGAGTTGAAAACGCTGGGGAACGAACTCAGCCTAAGGCTGGGTTTAGATGGTGTAAAAATTTGGCCAAAATTTTTTTGGATGTATACGGACACACATTTGAAGTATTAAACGTCAACTAATAATAAAACAAATTACAGATTCCGATTGTAAACTGCGAGACGAATCTTTTGAGCCTAATTAAGCCATCATTAACACATATGGATTACTGTAGCACTTATGGCTAATCATGACGTAATTAGGCTCAAAAGATTCATCTCGCAATTTACAGTCGAACTGTGCAATTGGTTTTTTTTTCGTCCACATTTGATGCTCCATACATATGTCCAAACATTTGATGTGATGGAAAAGTTGAAAGTTTGAAAAAATTTTTTGGAAGGCCTAAGTGTATTCCTTTAGTCCAAATTGAAACTAAAGGACAAGTTGTTAGGCTAAAAGGACGAAGGGACTAGAAGGTGGACTTCAGCATCAATTAACAGTCTGAGTCAACAGATTTCTGATCAACAGTCAAGTCAACAGATTCCAGATCATTAGATCAACGTCAAGTCAACAGACGACTCTGGAACGGAAACACCACCAGTGTGACATCAAAGCAATTAATGCGTTTCATTTTCTCAGAGCAACCCATAACTAAACTGTGACACATTCCTTCAGTATACTCCTATCTTGAAGAAAATCCGTATTCATCATCCTTTTATTTTTTGAAACTTTAAAGACTTCATAATACCTTGGAAGCATAAAACATGGTTCAACATACAGTTGGAGGAACTGAAGTGATCCTTCAGATCTTTAGCAAAACATCTCCTATTCGGATATGCTAAGTGTGAGAGATATTCTGACAAATATGAACTGGATCTGACAACGAATGCTCTCACATCTTAAGCTAGCTTATCAGCTACTTCTTCCGTCTTAAAATATAACGACTTTTAGTCCTTAAGATTTATTTCAAAATATAACAATTTTTTCATCAATATTTTTTTCTCAATCAATCACAACCCTTCATCATTTAATTTTCTCATCTACCTTCGCTTCTTAACAATCATAGCCTTTTTTTCATTTAATTCTATCTATTTTTTAATACTTGTGTTTAACCATAAGATCTTTATATTCTGGAACGGAAGGAGTAGTACTTTATTGATTTTCTTAGGAATCCATCTGACATGCCTCAAAGCTTCAGGGATGTTTGTCTGAATTTGATTTAGGAGAGGCCTAAGACTCCATTGACCTGGTTTCAGTAGCAAAATCTCTCTTCATCACCGTTTCTGCAATTGTCACATTGTCAGTTAGGAAGATTGTTCCTGCAAGATCAAAATATTTCGTCACCTCCATTTCTAACTGAAAGCGCCAATAACTTTGCCGGCAAAGAAGACTGGGCCACTAGACTAGTAGCTTTAAGAAAAAGGCCCTCATTAGTTGCCCATATTCTCTTATAAGCCAAAATAGTTTATTAGAGAATAAAAAATAATTTATAGGTAAAACTTTTATGTATTTGTTTTTTATTTAAAAGCCAATACTAAAAAAAATCATGTTGAAAACATTTTAAAATTAATTTTAAAATTAAGTTTAAAAATTAAAATTTTGACTTTTGCTTTGACTTATTAGGGTAACCAATAAGGCTCCAAGAGCATTATGAGAATTTGGCATTTGAAAGAAGATTCCAATTCCTGCAAAACCATTCACCCAGGCTGCATCCACATAGCATCTATTTTCCACTTGGGATTCCCTACAAATTCCTGTAAGAAAGAACTTTCTCCTGAATATCTTGATGCCCTTGCTGTTGCTGAGATGAGTATCGGCCGTAGGTTTCCACCATTGCTTCAGCTGCAAAACAAACGTGAATAGGTTCTCTTTGCTTCTCCTGAAATTTTAGATCATTCCTAGCCTTCCATAAATGCCACAATAAAATAAGAATTTTCTATTATGTACTAAAAATCCATTAAGCTTTCTCAAAACACTTTCAAGCCGTCACGTGACGCTCTAATAAATTAAAGAAAATCCTAAAAATTCTATAAAAAAACATTTAACCCTCAATTTTCACTTAAATTTGTGGACCTGTTATTTCGGACCACAAGTTCGTGCACGGAAAAGTACATACGTACATCTCGTCACAAAAAGGACGAATATACATACAAACTTGACGTACTATCCAAAAAAGCCCCAAAACCATAAAAGACATAGATTACATATATCATTAAAAATATATACATCTGCTTCCCCCACGTTCCTTCTTTTCTTCCTGTATATAGGTGAGATAACAATTATTATTATTGGTGATAATAAACTTTAAATAATTATAATTCTTACTAAGATTATATATCGTCATATGACTCTTTACAAAACGTTCCTAACAAAATTAGCAATTAGCTGTACAATGTTAAAATAAAGTTTATAAAATTATATTTTTACCCATTAAATTAATAATAAAATATATTTTTTCTTAATCGGTGGATCATTTTGTACTAATATTTTCAAATAATGCACTGTTTAAAAGCAAAGTTTACAACATTATATTTTGTATCCATTAAATTAACAATTTACGATCTATATTGACTAATTTATACTTAAACGATGAACCCACTATTTTAGAATATTCTTAATAAAAATATTTTACCATTGATTTTGATTTAAACAGATGTATCTATTAGGCTGTCAAATCTATCTTTTTATAAATAATAAAGCCTCTGAAGACCTTCCTCGGGCCGTCCGCACAACGCAAGCACGTGTCATTGCCTTCTACATGCACAGAGAAGCGTAGTACCTGAGTTAGCTAAGGTGATTTGCTAAGGTGATCACAACTGCCACAGTTCTACCGCTTTGCTAAGGTGAAGACGCATCAAATCATACCTGGATAACGATTGGGTTTGTTAATAACATGAAATTTTTTGAAAGAGTGAGTGAAGAATACTAACGAGTAATGAGTGGATAGAGAATAAAAACAAATAGCATACAAATATATATGAGTGATTGCATGATGTGTCATATTGTGTAAAAAGTATTGGTAGTGACAAAGACATCAGTAAAAAGGTGAATATGTGCTAATTTGAATTGCAAAAAAATAAATTAGGCGAACTATTGTTTGTTAATTAAGTAGTCATTACCCTTTTACTAAGTTTCATTAGTACTGTGAGGTATATCATATTTAACTTATTGATTATAATTTACATAACAAAACTATATTCACGATATAATCAACATGACAGAAATACAATTTATTGCAAAAACACTTCAAAATTTATAAATACACTACACATACTAATTACATTTATATAATTCAAGTCCTATTTCAAACAAATAAGTTCCTTAAAACTCTGAAAAAAAATAAATTGTTGAACTTCTACAAAGGAAAAGAATCCAACCTTTGTGAGGAAATTCAATCACAAGAACTTTGAGTTCCTTATTCTCAAAATTTTCGCTTATAGCCATATCACATAGTATGTGTAGATGGTATGCATGATAATTAACTAGCGGTAGTTTATTATTCACTCGATACAAAAATCGATTCAAAAGTTATGTGACCGTAATCCATCTTCTATTCAAAAGTCTATAAATGGTTTTTATATATGTTTGACCTTTAGTTTACCCTTAGTTTGGGAGTCATAATTTCTTAACAAACTATATATAATCTTATGTTTCAACAATACGGATGCCTGCGCATACGCGCGGGCCACCTTCCTAGTTCTGTTAATGGTAGCATTCTGAGAACCATTATTAATCATGTAGTAAGAGATAGTGTGAGCAATAGAGACATTGTCAGAGAAAATATATGTTGAAATATTAGCCTAAAGAATATGCCGAGTCAGCTTACTAAAAGGACAAGCAAAAAGAAGATGAAAATCAAACTCCAGCTGACCACATCTGCCACAATTGAGAGAAATGTCATTCATTCTGGTATTCAACCTTTGAGAAGAAGGAAGAGCCCCTCTGCGAGAGCAAGTCCTTAAGGAGAGGTTCTTCATGTCAAGTTTTTGCAATATAGCTAAGAAAGCTTTGCAACTATACCGCACTCCAATGATTGAGAGCACTGAGGGTGCATGCATCATCAGTTAACCAACTCACCATGTCACTCGCTGGGCGATTGATCTCAACGAGATCGATTTTCGTTCAAATTTAGATTTTACCTCGGTTTTCGTTAGCACGCTTTTCAAACTACTAAACGGTACGTTCCGTCTAAAAACTTTATATATAGAAATTGCTTTAAAATACCAAATATATTCATTCGTCAAGTTATAATAATTAAAACTTAATTAATCATGTGCTAATAGCTTTCTCGTTTTACGTGCGTCAACTTAATCTTCATCATTATCAGTTTCAAACACCAGGACATGTGTCGGCATAGAGGAAACTGATCTGTGGGTCGGCGGCCATGTCCAAGCTTTCTAGCATCCTATGTCCTTCCTCAATTTGTACCTCGATCGCCGCTCGCTCACCTCGATGGCACGAGCCTTTAGACTTCTGAGCTTACCGGGGAGGTAGTGGTGTGTCCAGGCTGTGGCCACAAGCCATGTAGCATGGCTCACCAAACTCCTAAGGTTGCTCAAGCCATGGTTAGAGGCAACGACGACATGGACGACATCGACATGGTGGATGAACTCATTGATGCAATCCTCGATGTCGTAGGCAGCTCCCTCACCTTCTTCATCCAGCACCTGACCTGATAGTCTGGGTCGTTCACTCTGGAGAGCTTCTCAAGGAAGCTGTGCATGCTCTCAAGCTTGGTCCTAAGAAAGATGGCATCGCTCCTCGCACCAGCCATCAGGGCAAACCTTGGCCCAGCGATGGAGCTAAGTGTCGATTCTAGAAATCGGCAATAATAAAAGGGGTAGCGTATGAGACCTAAAAGTGGATGGATGCGAAAGACAAGAATTTAGACAGGTTTAGACCCTCTCAATGAGAGGTAACACCCTACTCCTGATTGGAGATTGTATCCGTCGGGTGTATATAGATCCAACGATTGAGTTGTGGTTATGCCCTTGGAGGGCCTCCTGCCCGCCTTATATAGGTTGGTGGAAAGGATTACAAAGATAGAAACCAAGCCGGATATGGCATTGCTTTCTTAAATCTACGTTCCTTAATACACAAGGAAAGGTAATACCCAAATCATGGTCCGTTACATATTCCATATATATAATCTATCCTCTATATTCAGTCGAATAGATCAGTCATGTGGGCTTATGGTACCCATAATCTCCACAGTAGCCTCTGAGACCTTCATAGTCAAAAAGATAATCTTCTCTTGAACCAAATTAATCCAAAGCCGAGTGTTCCAATCATTTTTGCCATAGTCTTTCGAGTGTTTTTACCAAATCAGAAGGTTGTGAAGGGCTGAAAAAATTCAAAAAATAACCAATAATATATACCCAGGTGCATTGACTAGATACACCTAATTAGGTTTAGCCCCCGACTATGTGTTTAGTTGAACAAACCAAGCATATAGTCAATGAATAAATAATCTAACTAACCGAGTGGTTTCTGATAATTATAGTCAACCGAGTGACTTAATATTAATATACATCATATACAGTGCGAATACTCGAATAATATGATCTGAGTGATATATCGACTGCTTTAAGATATATAATGCGCATAGCCTAAAACTGATTTGTGTCTTTAAGAATCGCATAGAAAATGACTTTAACAACAAAACCTTTTACATAGCGAGTAAAAGAATTTTCTAAGGTATTGGGTTCACATTGTGCACATATTGCCGAGACAAATATGCTCAAATCCCTATAAGACACATAATTTCACCACACCTGAAAATATATGACATACGTGATGTAAAATTCGAGTGAAATAACACTCATAAATAGATTTATCAGTCGCCTGAAAACGACCAAAATATATAATCAGCCTAAAGCCATAATATTAGTCTTTGTTAAAAAACACATACATATGTGACCAAAAGCAATGATATAGTATCCAATTAATTGCTTTATGAAATCCAAACAGTGCCTTAACTTATATAAAAAAGTTAATAGAGCAGTTATATATAAAGCTTCACTGTTTGCCACCTTTTAAATTATATTGTACCAACTCCTAAAAAGTTGTGTAACAGTTGTATAAGAAGATTTTAAGGTATTGGGCACTTGAGCATGCGCATATTGCCAAGAACAAATATGCCTAAGTCCCTAAAGGCACACCTGGGAATATGAGCTGCGGACATATTAGGCTTGAGCCTAAAATATGCCCACCGATACCCTTAAAAAGATAACGCATGTAACATGCCTCTTAATCTACTCCCGAATGATATAGTCCGAGTGCATCTCATCCGAGTGGTTATTCCTCATGGGGTATACCGAAGTAAGGTGATATCTGAATCTCGACTGGTGCAAGTAGTCAGCTAGTGGTCCTCGTGGGGCATAATGACTAATCTGAACCTTGAGTATAGGAGATAGGCTCATGGCCATGGATTCCTGTTATGCGTATCTGAATCTCGACTGGTGCAAGTTAGGAATGAAGATGTGATCCTCACGCTTGACCTGATGAACCCCCGAGCATATCGCTTGTCCTTCTATTTTAGTCGTAATTGCCCATTGGTAGAGGCTGATGTGGTCTGTATGAAGGCAAGATCACCAGTCGATGGTGGTGAAGAAATCGGTGCCAACGAAGTGGAGGCAGCCAACGATGGAAACAAGGTCACTTATCAAGAGCGGTGGAGACGTTGAAGGCTCGCGAAGCAGAGGCAGCCAGAGGTAGAGATGAGATCGTCCATCAGAAACAATGAAGACATTGGCAGTGGAGATGAAGTTGCCCATCAACGGCGATGTAATAGGCCAGCCAGAACAACGAGACCACCAGTCGGCGATGGTGAAGGCAAGTCAAAATGAATCCGGCGACGTTGAAGATTGGTTCCATCACACTAGTTGACGGTAAACTCGGCGCTACCCCTACCTGACGCGCCAACTGTCAATTCTAGAAATCGGCAATAATAAAAGGGGTAGCACAAAGACCTAAAAGTGAATGGATGCGAAAGACAAGGATTTTGACAGGTTCAGGTCCTCTCGATAAAAGGTAATACTCTACTGCTGTTTGGGGATTGTATCTGTTGACAAAAAATTCGTGTCCAGCCGATGGTGCCAAATCTGCGTTGATGTAAACCGTGTCGAAACACACGAAGGCCTGGGAGATCTGCTTAACTCCAGTACAGGTCCTAAAATATTAATGGAATATGGGCGTGCCAGTCGGTTTGATCCTGCAACTAACAAGATATATAAATTGACGATCAAATAGCCGATCGGCTGACAAGCCGATGGTGCAATACTAGCCGATGTCGATAGGAATTTGAGCAATCGACTATATGTCCGATGTAGATTCTGACACTTGGATAAATGATATAAAAGAATTCAAACAAGCAGTAAGAACTTGTAATAATATAACAATATAATCCAATAGAAACTAATCGGCCAATAATGATATGATAGAATAAATGCTGATCCGATGGTTAAAGCATACATCAGCTAGAGATCCGATGCCGTTAAATCCAAATGATTAAATAATCAGTGAAACCTTTGTTGCAATCAGCTAACACCAACTTATATATGATCCTTATAAGCCGATGCAACGTTCAAATAACTCATCGGCTGAAACCCCGATAAAACCCTTATTGGCAATCAAAGAGCAAGCTAGTTCTTACAATTCCAAACACGATTTAGTAGGTCAAACCCAATTGATGCAGCACTAAGTATGAAAGGAAGTATAATGTCTAAACAATCGAGCCTTTGATTGATTTTCAGGGTGGTCATGTATTAAATTTAACCAAGACAGTAAAACCATCAAAAAAAATTTAACATATCGGATTAGATCGGCTAACCCTCCGATAAAACATTAGCATGAATTTTTTGGCTTAACAAGACTTAGATTACCAACAACAATCTAGTAGGTTGAACCCAATCGATACAGCACGAGATTGTATATAATAATCTAATGCTTAATGAGTCGATAAATTTGTCTAATGTGATGAATTTAACAAATCTATCTAAAGCATCACTGTGATTGTAGAGAAATATTGGCTAAGACAGAAGATCAGACCTAACCGAGACAGTCCCAGCTAAACTGACGTGTCTCTAAATACAATGCTATTAAAGATAGAATTGAAATATCAAGTAGGTAAATATATTAACCAAACCAGAGCGATCTAAGATATCGAAGCGATGCAGCCTTGAACAATACCAATGTAGTCGATATATTCACCGGGGCCGGCGAAACGTTGAACTTACCCTTTCGCCGAAGATTGAAGTCGATGCAGCTCTACGTCAGGTGTCAAGTTTTACCAGTTGATAAGTAAAACCTCAGAAAAGAGGATGACGATGATAAATTACAGGGACTCTGAGTGTACACATTTATATTCATGGGTAGATACTAGTCCTTATTGAACAAGACATAAACTTTTCTAAAGATAAGGTAAAAGATACAAGTCCTGATCGGACTCTAAACAATCTTTCCTAAAATTAAAAAGAAACTATCTGACTTTTTCTAATTAATAGATAAATTACCATGTCGCATCCTCCTTAAACTCGACTTCTTTTGGATAAGCTTTCTTTAATTGAATAATTTCATTAACCGAATCTACTAAGAATCCGACTGTTGACGAGTGATAATTCCTATCAGCCGATTCCAGGACTCTGAAGCCGATACTGATTCTAAGCCGATGATGACTTTGGACTTTACCAAATTTTGACGTTAACATATCCGCCGGATGTATATTGGTTTGACGATCGAGTTGTGGTTATGGCCTTGAAGGGTCTTCTGCTCGTCTTATATAGGTTGGGGGAGGGCAGAATTACAAAGATAGAAATCTAGCCGAATACGGTGTCGGTTTTCTAAATCTACTTTACAATATTATCGAACCAGGACTTTGGACCGCTGCTTAATACACAAGAAAATGTAATATTCAAGTCAAGGTCCGTTACATATTTCATATACAGAATCTATTCTCTATATTCAGTCAGATAAACCAATCGTATGGATATATGATACCCATAATCTTCGCTCTGGACCATGGTATTGGTGCCCCTGATCACCGATGCGTGCTCCATGTCCGGAACGCTTGCACCCACGAGGAAGACGATCAAAGCAGGAGGAAGAGAGAAGCATAAGCTGGAGAAGATTGTGTAAGCTAGCCTAACTTTTTGCTTAACCTTTGCGTGGGGAAATGGTGAACAGATCAAGATTGGGCCATGCCTCTCACAGTCTCATTTAGGCTGTGTTCGGCTGATGCACTCAGAACACGCACAGTAAACACGGAAAACGGAGCGGTCATTAGCGCGTGATTAATTAAGTATTAGCTAAATTTTGTTTCAAAAATGGATTAATTTGATTTTTTTAAGCAACTTTTGTATAGAAACTTTTTGCAAAAAAGTTCACCGTGTAGTAGTTTGAAAAGCGTGCGCGAGAAGAAAAACACTGTGTAATACTGTGCGTGTTCGGAGTGCATGCAGCCGAACACAGCCTTATAATCTTGAGTTTTTTCATGCCGTACGGAGTTCGCTGCTGGACCCGGTCTAGTTTGTAACACGTGTAGAGGTCGTTTCCAACAGCCACTCTTTTGGATCTTTCTTCTGGATTAAACTCTAGTTAGTGCGTGAAAGTGTGAAGCTCAGTATTAATTCGTAGCCAGGAAAAGTTGAAGACCTTGACATATATGCCACCTAATCCACACCATTCTTCTGATTGCCAGACATATGATAGAAGTGTTAAAGCATGGTTGTCTAATTGTATTACCATCATGTACCGCACTTCTTATAGTGTTAAAGGTCCTGTTCCGTGTGACTCTTAACTCCTGAATTCTCGTAGAAAATGGGACGGTTTGATCATTTAATTTTAGTCCAAAATAACATTGATAATTACTCCTTCCATCCCTAAAAGATCTTATTTTAAGCCAGCCTCAGACATATTAGAGCAAAGTTAATAAGAGAGTGTTGGTTCCAATTGATAGCCGTGTCATCTATAGTAAACCCTATAGCCAATATGTACGATAGATGCACTGTAACACGAATATTTTATTAGTTTTGTGGGGCCCGCCATCTTCTCCAATCTTTTCCTCTCACCTTTTCTCCTCGTGCGGATGAGGTGAATGACGACGGCGCCCGTGGCGGCTAGGGCAGACAAGGACGACAGTTGTGGCAGAGGAGGAAGAGGGCGACGTCAACGGCTGCAGCGATGGCAGACGGACGTGACGAGCGCGGAGGACGAGTTGCGGTGGAAGAACGCGACGATAGCAGCCATCGTGGACGAGGGCAGCGGCTAAGGCGGACGTAGGCGGCGTAAGCGGCAGCGGCGGATGGGGAGGACGGAGACAACGGTCTAGTGTATGCAGGAGACGGTGGCAGCCTTGCAAGACGAGGGTGCCCATGCGGCTATCGTGGAAGACGGCGACGATCGGGCCAGACGACGCGGTCATGTGGCATACGCGGGAGACGACGGCGGCCGGGCTATGCGACGAACGTGGTATACGACGGCGGCTTGGCGGACGCAGGCAACAACAGCGGCCGCCGCGGACAAGGGCGGGGGGCTGTGAAGGACGCAGGAGACGGCGACAGTAGTGACGGACTAGGGGTGTTGGCCATGGTGGAAGGAGGCGATGGCGAGCGCATGGGACGTGGGCGACCGCCATTGTGGATGAGGAAAGCAGCTACCACGGACGGGGGCGACGGTCATGGCGGACGAGAGCGATGGCCGTGGAGGATGCAGTCGATGGCTGTGGCGGCGGACAAGGGTGGTGTCCCGGCGGTCGTCGCAGTGGACGAGGACGATGGACTCCAGCGACAGCCGATAGTGGGTCCGTGGAGGATGCAGTCAATGGCGGCGGTGGTGGCGGCGACAGCGAACGAGGATGGCTCCCGGCGACCGTCGCAGTGGACAAGGACAACAGAATCCGACGACAGCTACGGTGAGCGAAGTCGTGGCGATGAGACTCGCTGTCATGGATGCGGGAGGAACGATGGGTGTCTGAGCATGGGCGGGCCCCACTATCTCGGGTCGCCCGTAGAGCCGGGCGACTAATTAGTCGCTCATCCGTTCTCTCTGTTCTTCCCTCTCTCCTTCAGCTCATCACAAAATCTAAGAGCAAGTATAATAACAGGCTGTAAGCCGGCTGAATGCTGAGGTGGAGGAGAGAGAAGAGGAAAGAGAAGAGAAGCGGGCTGTAAACTTACAATCGGCTTGGGCACAAGAATCAAGAAACTTTGTAAGAGAGACGTGTGGGCCATATATTAATGGTGAATAGCTAACCATTATATGAGTAGGCTAAGAGAATACTGTAAAGAATCTTACAGCCAGCTTGCAAGCTGTATTATTAGCCTTGCTTTAACATGGAGCTCTTGTCGCTGATTATTGTACCCGCTGTTAGTATAAATGTAAAATGACAAATATGCTTGTCATTAAGACTGACATGCCTCCTAGGTTTTGATGCTCGGCTAAACTTTTGATATGCATAAGCTCTAATTAATGATGTTTACACATGACGATTAGAGGTGGACATGCGCGGTGCCATGATAGTTTTTAATCAATAGTGAGAATACAAGGATAATAAAGATAGCCAGTGGACTGTCTAAAAAGAAAGGGTTTTTAGAGAAGTTTAATAGTAGACTATAAACCAACTATAAACATATAAACATATATGAAGAAGAGAAAATTTTAAAAATGAAATGGGTTGACTCTTACGCAAGAGCTAGCTATTCATATACTTTAATATGAATACATTAAATACATAGGTGAGAGATAAATATAAATACATTAAATACATAGGTGAGAGATAAAGAGAGGAGAAGAAAAATAGAAATAACCTTATAGCTCACCTACTATATATGTTAACTCTAATATAAACTATAAACTCATAGTTGGCTCTACTACTACCTTTGTCCTAAAATAATTATAATTCTAAATTGTTTAGCATATATTAAGATTTGAAAAAAAGACAACGGTACCTCTCATTAAATGATGTATAGGTAAAAGTGAAAGGATGGTTGAGAGTATAATAGAAAGAAATTTGAATGAGAAGTGGTTGATGGAATAATTAATACTCTATTATGACAACTATTTTGGGATAAATTTAAAACTTGGTTTCAAAGGCCGAATGATTGAGTATAAGGTGTTTTTGGTCGCAATTAATAAACCTTAAAGCGTGGCAAGGACTCCACCACTACGTGTCAAGAATCAACCGTCAAGTCAACAGATTTCAGATCGTTAGATCAACCGTCAACGTTAAGTCAACAGATGCCTCCAAAAATGAAACACCACCATGTCTAGTGGTGTACCATCTGCCACATGTACACAGTGTAGCATCAAAGCAAAGTATTCATTCTTCATTTCTTCTCACAGCAACCAAAAATCAATTAAACTGTGACATATATTTCTAGACTGCGCCCTGTGTGACTGTGTCTACAGATGTGCAATTCAATTCAATCCATCTATCACCTAACTCTCCGAGGAAAATTAACTTCTCCAAAAATCAACACCAGAATGGACACATGTTGGAAGCAATTAACCAAAAACTTGAATTTGGCTTCAGACTTCAAAATTCGTACCACAGAAGTACACTGCTGTCATCATGGCCTATAGCCTACATCCTACCGGATACACACCACACACACACTACCGCATGTAAACACGCGCTTTAAAATTATCAGATTCAAATGATCGCAGACGTGTTTAGTTTAATTTAGTTTCTAGTAGCTCTTGGGCAGTACGTGCACTCGCATTCTGAACTATTGTGGCAAACAATAGATGCAACCTTGGAAGGAATGGGATATAGAGGATCTTGAGTCGCACATAGCTGGACGCATGGTCTGATATCATCACAATGTACTTCAAAGGTTATCTTTTTGCAAACCGGAGCATCTAACGGTCCATAATTCGTCATCCTCGCAGCCATCACCATATCTGTAGCAAGATTAATATGAAATTAATCGAGGATTCATAGACTAAAATGTGTTGTTAAAATATGTATACGGATTATAGAATGACTTAATACACCATGCATATGCTACAATTAATTTGGGGGATGAATTATGGATGCAAATCTGCAGGGTTACCTGATGACAGAACCAGAAGGACAAGATTGAATATCAAGTGGCTAATCTTCATCGTTGTGTTGAAAACTTTTTGATGTTTATGTGTGGAGATCGATGAATACTTGTGTTTCAGATTGATGGTGGCTCTACTGTACTTTGTGGTGAACTAATAGAGTTGATAGTGTTTTTATAGAGGAAATGGTATATTGTCATTTGGGGAATCAAATAAACATACGTACATGACAAATATGCTACCGTATATACGCAATAAATGTACGTATCTGATTATTTAAAAAACAGGAAATGCATATCTGTGCTAATGTAAAAAAGGAATCACTGGCTTCTTAATTATTTCTCTAGCTGTATATCTACATGTGAAAAATAAATGCATATCATTAGTATTTGAAAGAAAAACAGAAAACGTATATCTGTATTGATACAGGCCATCAATTTTTCTCGTATCTACTGGATTCGATCCAGGAGGTAATTGGCGTAATGCCATACATAGTCACTGTAGGTAAATTGTCATCCTGACTATTTGGTTCAACTTGAAAAAAAAAGTGTCATCCTGACTATTTCGTATGGACATTGCAGTTGTTATGCAGTTAAACATTTCAACTGTTTATCGTTTGCTCTACAGCTTATAAGCCGCACACTCGTCGTTATAGGCCGTCGGGCCGTCTTCTGACGTGCTCCGCAGCCCGAAGCTGACGGCCTGGATGGACTCTCTCCTGGCAGCGCCGGACGGCAACGATGCCAGGAGGAAGAGGAGGAAGAAGGTGGTCTGATGGCGACGTGTGGATGTCGGCGATGATGCGTCCATCGATGACGACGGGCGCACGGGCCCCTCCCCAGCCGCAGTGGCATTGCTTCTCACACTGGCCATGGCGTCTCGAGCTATCATCAAGACAAAGAGATGGGGAACAAAAAAGAGGGAGAGATAAGGGTATTTTTGATCAGCTTCATCCAAGAAACACATGAAAGTATTGTTTAACTGAGAAGAAATCAGAGAAATGGCATTGCAGCGTGTTGTTCCTTTCTGATAGCGACATTTTATCGAATCCTAAATCAGTGTTTCCCGAGCAATTAAATGATATGATTTTTAAAAAAAAACGAATCTTTTAGCGGTTTCCTAAAAAAATCAAATAAATTTACTTTTTTCAAATTTGTAGTTAATCATAAGCCAATGACTTCCCTGAGCATCGACTGATTAGAACGGTGACAATAATAAAAACATAAGTCAATGGCGTACATAATAGATATATCGATTTGGGATAGGATTAGTTTCCATATACTCAAACAATACATGATCAGACAACAAGATTCAAGATCATTAGATCAATGGTCAAGTCAACCTCGTTGATGTATGAAACAGAGGACTCTGCAACAGAAGTACTCAAGCACCACTACACACTAGTGCACCATCTTTTTTAGATAATAGAAATATATCCCCGACCTCTCATAAGGCATACAGCCAATTAATTTTTACTAAAATGAATAAAAGGAGTGGTAGGACAAATCCCAGCTAACCTTAAAAAATAAAAATAGTTGACATGCTAAAAAATCACATAGATTCTAATAATTAAGCCGATATATATTACATCATTCATAATGGAATAAAATACTCTTGACAAATGATTCCAAAAATATAACACCATTACATATAATATGCTGCTCTCTCGTGGTAGCATCATAGATCAATAATAAAGCCAGCAGGAACAATAATGTGCAATCTACTACCACATGTATACAGTGTGGCATCAAAGCAAAACGTTTCATCCCTCTCACAAAGTCACAACAAACCCATAATTTAATTAATTAAAACCATGCTTCCCATGGCTGACACACGCAAAGAAGAACATCCCTGGACCGACTAAACATCTAGAGGCACCGACATACGCACGCATGTACACCACACCCACATCCCCACCATATATAAAAGCTTCAGAATCATTGGATTCATCGAATTCAAAGCATGCATATGTTTAAATTCGATCTAGTTTCTAGCGGTTTTTGGGCAGAAAGTACACTGGCATCCTAAATCAAGGCAAACAACGCTCGCAAGCTGCGAAGGAGCAGGTTTCAGAGGGTTATTGTTGGTGCATAGCGGGATGCATGTTTTGATATCGTCACAATACGCTGGGAAGAGTATCGTTTGGCAGCCCGCAGCAGCTAATTTTCCATCATTTGTTGCCATCGCCAGATCTGTGAAAACATGCATTATTAGAATGAAATTAACCAGGGATTGAGAAAGTAAAATTTGCTGTTAAACATTATGTATATGCAGAGGACATTAATACATATGTGTGCAAATCTGCAGGTTTACCTGATGGTGATAGCACCAGGAGAAGGCTGAAGATCATCATGTGACTAGTCTTCATTCCTTGTTCTGAAAAATTCTGCAGTTTATTTGAAGATCGATGGCTTGTTCTTCGGACTGCAGTCTACTTTGTGGTGATCTAATGGACTGGAAATTGTTTTTTTATAGAGGACATGG
The DNA here is from genome assembly GCA_008326285.1 of Oryza officinalis. NCBI lineage: Eukaryota > Viridiplantae > Streptophyta > Magnoliopsida > Poales > Poaceae > Oryza > Oryza officinalis. The sequence continues at coordinate 24,783,461 of BDMV01000011.1, read as the reverse complement.
TACATTGTCATTTGAGAATCGTATCAAAGCGCAAGATAGATATGGTAATGGATATGTGCACATAAATGCTCATATCTCATTATTTGGAAGACAATAAATGCATATCCGCGCTCATAGAGAAATATAATAATTGGCTTCTCACCTCTTTAGGCTTCTAGCTGTATTTCTAGATATTAAAACAATGAATATCTATACTAATATATAATATAAAATGAATATGATACTCCATAATAAAATGAGTGAAACATCTTCAGGTGTATAAATGGGTTGCACACGCGCTCGTGGAGAAAAAGGAAAAACACCAACAACTAATTTTATACTCGACTTGAATTGTACACATATATATATTTTTTGAATGGGATATACCTGGCCTCTACATCCAAACCGGATGTACAGGTTTTGCGATCGCTTAGGATCGAACCCAAACTGAATTGTACACATGGGCTACAAGTGTTTGTGGCCCGAACGAGGCGCGCGAATGAGCGCCCGCCAGAGCTGCCCTAGTCTGAACTTCAAGCCAAACAAAATGTACATGCAATAAATACTCCATGTTTTTATTTGATGTTGATTTATTAGTTACCAATGTCAAATAAATGAAATAGAAAAAAAGAGGAAGATGATTAATTGAAACTTGGCTAAAGATAACTGTAGTAGTTGCATTCACTATTTTGCAATTCATGAATCTTGATTCAAACCAGGCTTACAATTTTGATTGGCTATCGAGTTTCGAGCGTAATCGAAATGTAGGTTTTTCCGTTAATTTCGAATGAATCTCAACATATTTCAAATAAAACCACTCTAGATGCACATTTCGAGGCGACTCGATGCGTTCAAACACTAATTCAATCTCTCTCTCTCTCTCTCTCTCCCTCTCCCTCTTCTCTCTAAGAAAAAAGAAAAAAAAAAGAAACAAGACGATACAATTGGGCCAGACAAGGCAAAAGCGAAGTCCACCGTCCAGCCCATCCAACGGCCCAAACTTCTCCACACAGCTCCTCCTCGCCTCGCCTCGCCTCGCCTCCTCCCCCTCCCTCGCCGCCGGCGACGCCACCGTCTCCAGAATCCCGCCCCGCCGCCCGCTCGCCGGCGGCGCCGGGGCGGGGCCATACCGCTCGGCGCGCTTCTCCAAGAAAGGTAAGGAAGGTGCGGGATTTTGCGGCTTCAGTCTCATACCGCGCGTCGTTTCGGGGTTGCCAACATCGCCTCTGGCTTGACTGCATTCTTGGCGCAGGGAAAGGCGGGGGCTATAGGTGATTCGGGGGGAGGCAAGATGCTGGGTTTCTCCACCGGCCAGCTGGTGGTCATCCTCGGGGCATGCTCCCTCATGATGAGTAAGGGCTGCATCGTTTAGTCCTGTGGTGTTCAATTTGGGTTCGAGTGTAGTAGCTGATTATTGAGGAAAGAAGAAGGGATTGTTGGTAGAGTCGAGCTTGATGTTGTGATGGAAATGCACATGCTAGGAGTTTTAATTCTCTTTGGGCTCAATGCTATCTGTTTGTTTGCTGTTGTTAGAGCGCAGCGACATGATCAAGATAGCAAGGGTGGCAGGGAGGATGACGGGGAGGGCGGTCGGGCGCCTCATGTTGTTTCGCAGGCAGATGGATGAGATCCTGGAGCAGACTGCAGCAAAGCAGGTACTGTGGTAACTCTGCCAAGCTTAGAATCACCTCTATGAGCTGTGAGACGATTGCAGGACCCGCTTCTTAGGCACATGTTTTTGCTAATTGTTGCAATGTGTAGTTTGCTATGAACTTTTTTACATATGAATATAGGTTGTTCTTTGAAGTTTTTGACATGAGACTTTACCTTCACGAGTTTTGCTAATTTCACTTCTAGGATGTGTAGATGAGCATGTGAAAATATTATTAATGTGCAGTTGTGCAGGTATACAAACATAAGTATCATGTTACTTTTGCAGTTTTGCTTTCTTGCTTAGATGTAGAAACATAAATATATCAATTCCAGAGTAATGTGCCTGTGCCATATTTATGACATGCACTTAACACTTCTGTTTTTAAATCTGCTTCCTTGGTCTCACCTTATTTAGGATCTAGTCTTGGTTCTAGAGATACCCAACTAATTTATTTTGTTATTAGCAGAGTGCATTCTAGAGTGAGGGGAAACCCTGCTCCATTTCTCAGTATGTTAGCAGACCACATAGCATAAGATACATGAAAAACTCGGCCAAATGGAATACTGCAGTGGATAATACTTTGTAAAAGAGAAGCATCGCCATTTAAGTAAGAGTATGCTGAGCACTATAATTCATTGTTGTTTACAAATGGTTTCGCATGTTATTCTGGTACAGCAGCGTACATGGCTTTTGGACAGTAACTCATACTACAGCAGTGTAATTCTAGTGTTGTGCCAAACTTGTTTGGGTCCAAGAAACCAAACCTTTACAGAGATTTTGGCCTGTTGTCTTTCCCATTTGACTAAGCAACGGCTGCCATTCTCTTCCTGTCCACCCTTCCACAAGGACTTATCTTGCTTTAGCTATCATTTTAACCATACATTTCTTCACTGTGAGGAACTGAGGACTGCAAGGTGATAAGTTTTTGGAAGACCTTCTGGGAATCTCCGCGTGGACTGTCAGATAAATTTCACCATCTCTCAGTTGCCAAAATTTGAGATGATTATTTCTAATAATAGTTGTATGTCCATTTTGCCAAGTTCTGTGAATGAGGGGATATCATAAGTATTGGCATGGGAAGAATTAGCTTCTCCAGAAGAAGGGTTGGGCACTTCCTCAAGGTCAAGGTCTATCTTTTCTCAAGGTCTTCTAAAATATCTTTTGTTGACTGAATTTCTTCTCTAGGTTGGCTTGAATAAAAATGGCTGTCATTGGCATAAAAGGATGTCAGCAGTCTTTCCACCCTGTTCTTGATCTTCAGAAGTAATTGTCTATTCATACGCCATTTCTAGTGCTTGCTGCAAAAGATGTATGGCCAACAACTCCAACATGGAAAGGGAGCTGCCCTGTCTGAGTTCACATTTGTGAGGATTGGGGATTTGGCCTTACTGGCAGCCACTGCAGAAACCTGCATGAGGGATTTAGGTCATTGGGAACAAAGGATTAATGATGACATATCTTTGTCCAAATTTTCTTTCCACAAGGATCTCAATCAACTATTCACAAGCCACAGAGTCAAAATCTTACATTTTGCTATTCATCTCTTTTTGTTTGTGCATGATATTGTCTTCTATAGGAAATTACCCTGGATGTGCCTTGTTTGTATGAAAACATTCTCGTTTCTTGATTGATGCTCAGCCTCTCAGATGACTTGCCAACAGTTTATACACAAGTCCTTCCAAGAACTACAGATTATGCTAATTGGCCCATAATCATCCATTGAATCATATAAAAGTTCATGTAATATCTGGGAAAACAAACTGATTTATTTATGACTCATAACATCATATTTGGGATCAATTGAAACTCACCATTATCTGTTAACACAACTGAGGCTGACCGCTTACAGAATAGTGCTACTTGCGAGCTACAGTCTCACACACTATACTATAACTGTTGCATGTTTTTTTTGTAGACAAGGTCGTTCATTTGTAATAGCGATCAAAGTTTTCAATAATTCGAATGATACAGGACTGCTAACTTGTTAATAGCTCATGATATACAGTATGACCTGAGAAACTGATATGGTACATTTCATCATGACCCTGTAGAATTAAATTTGCCCCTCTTTTATGCAGGTCAACAAGGAGCTTAAAGATGCTATGACACAGCTAGATTCAATTCGTTATGAAGTCCAGAACTTATCTAGGTTTACTCCTGGACAGTTCATGAGGCAGCATAACCCTGGTAAATATGATATCTTTTACTATGCTTCTATCCCCATTTGTTCTGATTGGTGTTTTGACTAATAGGACCTTTATTAACTCTTATCAGTAGGCATGGATAATGAAGCAGGAAAAAATGATGCCATTGATGGCTCTGTGCTTAATGTATGGTAACATCCCATCGTCTTTTTAATAGCATGTTCACAGTCCATCCCATCATCCTTTTTTAATAGCATGAATAAATAAGGGTAGTCAATTACTTATTTTTTCTTTAAATGTTTAAGATTTGAGTGTATCAAAGACATAACTGCTAACCTGTTCACAGTCTATTTCAGTTCATAAACTTTTTAATAGCATGTTGTAGTGCTAGTGTACGCAAGGTAGTGCTCCGTTCTGCATACCATGGGACATGGGTAACAGCTGGCTGCTTAATTAAATTAGATTTTATATTTTTGACATGAATGGACTGTAAGATATTCTGGATATATTCCATGTTGAATCCTCATTCCAAGACCTAAAACATACACAACAAGCATCCATAAGAAAGATAACTTATTTTTTGCTCCAAAGCTGATTCACTTATTTCATATATTTTTGTAAATTTACCTGAACATATGGTGTACCTCCTATATTGCTACTAGACACAGTCACGTTAAAAGCAGTTTATTACTGTATGTCCACTAGCTATTTAAACACAGTTTCATTCTATATTATCTTCCCCTTATCTATTGAAAAATCTTCTTGATAGAATTTAATCAATTTACAATGACCACACAGCTAGAAGAACTCCATCCTCAAATCCGCAGTATGATCCATGATGAAATTGAAAGCTTTTATAGAACAAATCCAGATAGGTTTACCAGGAGGTTGGATAATGCTGATACCGTTAATAGTTCTGGTAATGGTGATGCCTTTTCTTTACTTAATCATCACCTCTATTATTTTCTAATTTGGTTTTACCCTACACTTCATTTGAATTCAGTGACTGATCACTAATGAGACCGTTACTGATACCCAGTTGAAGGTAGAGAAGTTGATGTAGCTGTTACCCCCACAATGTTGGCATTAAAGGTATGACAATATCATCTCTTCAATTTCAGTTCAAGTGGTATCATACTAGACATTTCCTTTGTGCTTCTGTAGGACATGAAATTGGCAAACACAGGCTCTACAGATCTACACAGCAAAGCAACGATGTATGCAAGGTTAACTGAGTCCCCAGAAATGAGTGGCAGTTCTGGACTTCAATTCAAAGAGAGGGATGGGTTATTACATGTGCTACCAATATCAGCTGAAAGTGCTGGATTACTTCCGAGCCGCTCAGGTACATAAACAATGATTTTTGTTTTAAATCTTTCTTTAGCATAATTCGAATGTTTGTAAATTGTAATGCATGGAGGTAGAGTGGCAGACAGCATTGCCATTTGCCCATTGTGGGTCTTAACTGTGAACAATTCTTTTTCTTCCTAATGCAACTGCACTATACGAACAACATTCTATGAGCCACTTAAGGTTTTGTTCGGTTAATCGCCATGAGGATCAATCCCCTTGGGGAGGGATTAACCGAACAAGGCCTAAATGAGCTGCTAGAATTTAACTTGTGTGAAATGTTCAAATGGTCAAAAGAAACACCACACATATATATATATTTCATTCCGAGTTATGACTACAACCTGTCTTGTTCATCCCCCAGAATTAGAACTCTCTTGTCATATATAATTCAAGCAGTTGGCATTATTGTATTAGTAATGAGAAAGACACCTATGACAACATGAAGTTCCATGTAATATGGGGAAGCTGTTGTCCATTTTTGCTAAAGATTTTCTCTGTCAAAAAGAAATGCATGATTAAATTCTATTTTCATGGAGAGATTTGTCTTGTAATTTCTCTGTTGTAATGAATTTTCTAAGTTAAGCACCATCTTCTATAACAAGTCCTGCCTCATTTATATCCTCACAGATAAACCACAAGGCTCAGACCTATTACTGGAGGCAACACTTGAAGCGGAGGTCGCAGAGCATGCAAAATCCTTCGCGCAGCAGCATCATGATGAACTGCACAAGGAGTGATGTGATCTTTTGTTAGGAACTGGTAGGCATCTTGTACATTGGAAACTTCAAAAATTCTGACTACTAACAAGAGCCAGTATGCGCATAGAGCTTGTTCTTTAGCTCGACTGGTGTCACTCTATTTTTCACCCAACAGGATGTGGATTTCTTGTGACTGCAGCGGTAAGTCTGTCCATAAGCTTCAGTGCAGTCCTACGAACAAATGGAGGTTCAGCTGCCAGTTTAGAATTGGTACTTCTAGAATCATGTGAAATTCAATGGTTCAGGACTTGGGGATGTTTGAAGGAAACTCAACATCATCAAATCCCTGTATTTTTCTGTATGGTCTTTTCAATAGGCTGTGCTTATAACTTTTTTTGTTTTTTAAATAAGTCCATTTTACTCCCCCGAACTAATTCAATGGATCACTTAACCCCCTAAACTATTTTTTTTGCCTATTTTATCCTCTAAACTATTGAAAATGTCAATTTACTTCTTAATAACATTTATCTGTTTTGTTACTCTTTATATAAGTTGTATTTTAAGATGAAATTTGTTAGAGCAATAGATGACACCATTATCAAAGTTCAAAAACATTTTCAAATTTTTCATGGTTGTTTTCTTGAACTTTAAAATTTTGATGTTTAAATCAGTCTTAAGTGCTTTCGGCTTATATAAAAAGTGAGAAAAAATTTAAAAAATTATTGAGACATAAGTTGTGAATGCATCTATATTCTACCAAATTTTCAACACAAAATATGACTTATATAGAACAAAACTAAAAAGAGAAATAATGGTGGGTGGGAGTTGCGAAGTGAATCGTTTTTAATAGTTTGGATGTAAAATGAGTAAAAAATAGTTTAGGCCTTGTTTGTTTAATTCCCAAGAGAGAGGGATTGGAGAAGATTGAGTAGGAATAATTTCACATAATAATAGATGTGGTATAAATCCTTTTTAAATTCCCCTTAATCTTCCTGTGACAAAGTATTAACCGAACAATTGTGTATGGGATTAACGGAACAAGACTTTTAAGAGGTTAATTGCTTTGATGAAATAGTTCAGTAAAGTAGAATATTTTTTCTTTCTTTTAATCTTCTATTTTACACTTAATACTAATCCTGCCAACCTTACCAGAGGAGAAATGGAGGGTCAGATCTCACTCTGTTCCGGATGAACGGGCTCAGATCCAACCTCACCTATCTCGGCAACACCTCAACACTACACAAGAAAGAAAAATAAAACCAATCCGAATCCGTCTTATCCCCAAACCCACACCACTCCACTCCAAGAAGCTGAGCCATGTCGCCGGTCACCGCGCTGCTCACGGGCGCCGCCGCGCCGCTGCCGCCGGCGATGGTGGCGTCACGGAGGCCGTCCCGTGTTACGCCCGCGGGGTTCCCCTCCGTCGGCGGAGGGTGCGCGCTGGCGGTGGAGTGCTCGTCGCGGCCGCAGAAGAAGGCGACGAAGCACCACATGAAGACGCGGCCCAAGAAGTCGCAGCCGTGGGACATGAAGCGCCGCCCCACACAGTACCCACCGCTGCCGCCGCTCCCGCCGGACTGGACTCTCGTCGCCGCCGGCGCCACTGTCGACGCGGCGGCGCAGGCCGAGGAGGCGGATGAGGAGCAGGAGCCGGTCGCCGCTCCGGTCGTCGAGGTGGTGGCGGCGCCGTCCGCCGCCGACTGACGACGCCGGTCGTGTCTGTCCCTTGTGGTTTCTTTACACGAATTGTGGATTTCCTACTGTTAAAATCTTGGATGATATGTTTCATGTTAAATTTCTGAAAAAAATGTGTTTCTTGTTTTATAGCCAGTGATTGGTTTACACTTCATATTTTCTAGTTCTATGCAGTTCAGTTCAATGAGTTCGATTCTGATTAGGATTTACGCCTTGGCGACGCCAATGAAGCTCTAGAATGCTTAGTTACTTAGTTCATAATTCATAGCCGGTTCATAGTTTTTTATTTCACAAAGCAATGCAGTGGCAATAGATGTGGCTGCTACATGAATTTGGTAAACAAAAATAATCCCTGAATGCCGCACAAATTCAGCTCATGATGGAGAGACTGGGTACAGTTTTGCAAGAACAGAGTAATCTCTCAGGAGTTTATGGATGTGTGGAGAGATAGCTCTTGGAACTGGCCCTGATCAGTTGGTGTAGGCAATTGACAGATAAACACCAGGGAAAATATGGTGATGCTAACTTGCAAGGCTATTGGAGCGATTGCGAACATGACGGCAGCTACATGTTTGCTGAGAGCTGAGCTGAGCTGAGCTTCCTGCAAACTTGAAATTTTTCATCTGGCTGGTCATGGGAATGCAATTTTGAGAAGAGCCAGTCTGCTCATAAAGGGGTGGTTTTCATTTGTGTATGGATTTGTTTTGCTCCCCTGACCCTGAGTGGGTTGATGATGAATGAAGGTTGAAATGGCTTCGAATTGCTCGAAAAGGAGCCTAAAGAGCCCCTGAATTTGGCTGCTGGGACTGGGAGTGGCACATTTTTGGTATAATTTCTGGGACAGATTAGCAGATTACTGGAATGGAACGAGTTGATGGATCAGGTAAGTAGTTCATATATGCTTAACGTAAAATGGGAGATTAGTTGATGAAGACACCACTGATTTAGTCATGGAAATTTTGTTTTCCTCCCTTCAAGGATCAGTTTCTGTTTGTATGAATTTTAGTCTACTTGTTAGCTGGTTCGGCCTAACGAAAGACATGCTAGTCCAGAATCTTTGGGGATATCAATATGTTAAAATGATCCTTTCTGTGAAGCGTTGGTACACAGCAAATGGGCAGCATGGGCTGGCTGTGTTCGGGATTGGAAACCCTTCCTCTTGGCACGTAAAACGGAATAACAAATTAGCATATACTTCCTCCGTCTCAATATAAATACATCCGTCTCAATATAAATACAACCTAGTACGGATGTGCCATATCTTAGGATTGCGAATCTGGACAGCTATATCACATCCGTATTATATTGCACTTCTATTGGGATGAAGAGAGTAGAATAACATGATATTTTAAAACAACTTTCTTACTAATTTCTTTTATAAAAAAATACACGGTTTAGCAGTTCGGAAAACATTTGCATGAAAAATGAAAGAAAATTAAAAGGTAGATGTTGGGAAATGCGAGAAAAGAACACATCGTGTTTCGTGCAGTTGTTGCATATTTCTTTGGACCTCACACGTAACCGTGGATGTACACTTGGCTAAACATCGTCTAAGGCTGTGTTCAAAACCCTTTCTCTCCGTCACGCAAAACGATATATACATTAACGTATGATTAATTAAGTTTTAGCTAATTTTTTTGAAAAAATAAATTAATATGATTTTTTAAATTAACTTTCGTATAAATTTTATTTTGCAAAAAACACATTGTTTAGTGGTTTGAAAAGCGTGCATGCGAAAAACGAGAAAAATGGGTTGGGAAAGTGAACAAAAGACCTCAGCCTAAGAGAGGGAGCTAGTGTGTTCTTTTCCATGATTGATAAGGATGAATGAAATATTATATCTTATAAACCTAAGAAAATAGTTTTGAATAGGTAGTCTAAGTGATGCTGCCGTAGAAAATTGGACAAATCGTAGCTTGAGAAGCATGGTACCTATAATCCATATGTCCATAAGATATTTACCATGCTAAATTGTAAGTATTGGTTTCAATTTTCAGCTTCTATTTGCTTGTTAACTTTGTTGGAAATCTAGTCATAATTCGGTATATTTTAATTCAGAAATATAGCATAATAAACATGACATATGTAAGAGATAGTAATCCTAACATGATGATAAACATGAATATGCTAACAGAAATAATAGCATTTGAAAACATTTTTAGCACCGAGATGAGTAGAGTAATATATCCAGTGAAAGCTCCAGAGGATGATGAGGCATTTGAATTACCTCCGTTGATATTGACGTTCTCTATTTCGCCTCCTCCAATGCTGCCGTTCTCTCCTCCTCCAGTAGCTCCGGTGCCAGTGGTAGACATGTCGATGTAGAGGAAGAAGACCTTGACGAAGAGGATGTAGTGCCGAGAGTAGTCGCGCGAAGAATGCGCTCCCCAAAAACATGATCGTCACCCTACCCGTGCAGGTTCTTAAATGGACGAAGTTTTAGAGGCCTGCTCGTCCCGAGCACTCGTGCACGCAAGTGCTCAAAACCGGGGAAAGCAAAAGCAACACAGGAACAGAACATAATCAGTGATGTTGCCAAGAAAGAACAGGAGAATCACAAAGAGATGAACCAAGAGCTCACTCTCTGTCTATCCTGAAGGAGATGATAAGGATGCACGCGAGAGGAACATTACGGGGAATTGATAGCGCATAATGATCTCGTCCATTACCGAAGTAAAGTCACCATTGATGGCCATCGGTTACACCTTTGCTTATCAAAGCAAAATGTTAGGGAGACAAGCAGCTAGCCGTTCCCGTCCCACACATCATGGCCACGGCCTCAGTCCAGCCCGGCTCGATGAGCACACGCGCGTGTGGCAGTCCCAGCACCACCTCAACCGCTCAACAGATGCCCTTCACGTTGGTTTTCAAGGTGGTATTAATTCCTTAATATTAATTATGGGCCCATGAAATTTATTAGGATTAAATTGGGCCTAACCTATTTAATTGTAACAATCCCCACCAAATTTCAGGGCTTACAGGAAATATTCTCATTTCTGCACCTGTTTGTTATACCAGTGTTTCGTGGAGACTGTTAAGTTGAACTTCCACCTAAAAAAGGAGCTACACTTGACCACAACTGAACAATGAACTATACCTTGAATTGTCGGTCTTACGCATTCAGACTTTACTCAATTCCTTAACTGATACTAGGCTGCCGTTAGCATCCTCTCTGTTTGAAGTGTATAAGTCGTACTCTAGGCCTTTTCATAAGTATCTAGAGATCACCCAAATCTTATGGAATGTGACTAGCAGTCGAACTCATATAGGTGTGTTCCTTCTAAGATGTTCTGTAGGCCAATATCTCTACTTTAAGAAAAACCACTTGGATCACATTAATGTATGCACCAACCTACCATACAGATAAGCCTTTTAAGGGTCTCTCCTCCTAGCTACCCAATAGCTTGTTTCGTCATCCTAATTCACGGGATCTCCGATTACAAAGGACAGGTTACCACTATTGTGTAACTCAAGTGGGTCTCAAGCACATCTCACTCGATGCACTATCTATCACATTATGCGATAGGCCCTTAGTGAACTGATCTGCCAGAATTTTAGCAATCCGGACATAGTCCAATGTTATCACTCTGGACTTTTTTAGCTTTCTGACATACTTCAGTCTTCTCTTTACATGTCTAGATGACTTTATGTTGTCCTTTGAACTGTTCACCTTAATAATCATCGCTTGATTATCACAGTTCATCAGGATAGCTGGTACTGGTTTTTCAACCACCGGCAAATTCATTAGGAGCTCACAAAGCCACTTGGCCTCAACAGTGGCAGTGTCTAATACTGTGAGTTTTGCTTCTATTGTTGACCTCGTTAAGATAGTCTGCTTGCAAAACTTCCAGAAAACAGCGTCACCTCCAAGTGTGAACACATATCCACTTTTGGCTTTTATCTCATCAACATCAGAGATCCAGTTTGAATCACTATAGCCCTCCAGTACTTTTGGGTACCCAGCATAGTGAATTCCATAGCTCACAGTGCCTTTTAGATAGCGCATTACTCTTTTTAGAGTATGCCAGTGATCATATCCAAGATTCGAAACAAACCGGCTCAATTTGCTCACAACAAATTAGATGTCAGGCCTCGTTGCACTAGCCAAATACATTAGTGAACCAATGATCTGGGAGTATCTCAGTTGATCCCTTGTTATTCTTCGGTTTTTCCTTAATAACACACTAGGATCATGTGGAGTGGGAGCTGATTTGCAGCCACTATAAACAAAGCGACTCAAGACTTTGTCCACATAGTGAGATTGCAGGAGTGTACTCACCATTATCTCCCCTCAATAGCTTAATGTTAAGAATAACATCAGCCACCCCCAAATCTTTCATCTCAAAACTTTTTGATAGAAAGTCCTTGACCCCCTCAATCATATTGAGGCTGGTTCCAAAAATCAATATGTCATCGACATATAAGCACAAGATCACTCCCTCTCCCCCACCATATCGATAGTACATGCATTTGTCAGCTTCATTCACAACATAGCCGATAGATGTCAGCGTTTTGTCAAACTTCTCATGCCACTGCTTAGGTTCTTGCTTAAGGCCACACAAAGATTTCAACAGCTTGCACACCATTCCCTCTTAACCTTCTAATACATTTCCATCTGATTGATTCATATAGATCTCCTCCTCCAATACCCCATTAAGGAAAGTTGTCTTAATATCCATCTGACAAACGAGAAGACCATGAGAGGCTGCCAGAGCAAGTAGTACTTGAATCGTGGTCAAGCGAGCAACTGGTGAATAAGTGTCGAAAAAATCCTTGCCTTCTTTTTAGGTATAACCCTTGGCCACAAGTTTTGTCTTGTACTTTTTAATTGTACCATCAGGCCTAAGCTTTTTCTTGAAAACCCATTTGCATCCTATAGGTTTGCAACCGTAGAGACGCTCGATGACTTCTCAAGTACCATTAGACATAATTGGGTCCATTTCACTATGTACCATTTCCTTCCAATATCAGCGTCAGGAGATGAATATGTCTCTTCTATGGTTTTTGAAGTGTCATGCACAAGGTATACAATGTAGTCATCACCAAAAGACTTTGCAGTTTTTTTGTCTCTTACTCTTTCAAGAAGCTACAGTGTTATTCTCCTCAGGATTTTTCACAGGCGTTTGATCATCATGTTCTATCGACACAAAAGACTCAGGGGATAAAATAGGTTCATGGGAAATTCATTCTCAAAAAACATAGCATCTCTAGACTCAAAAATTGTACCAACATGCATGTCAGGTACTCCAGAATTTACAATTAAGAATTTATATCCCACGCTGTGAATAGCATAACCAAGGAACGCACAATCCATGGTGTTTGATCCTATTTTCTACTTTTTGACTATAAGTATATTTATCTTAGCCAAACATCCCTATGTGCGCAAGTACGAGAGATTCAACTTTTTCTTTTCCCATTCCTCGAACGATGTTACTTCTTTATTCTTAGTAGAAATTTTATTCAGGACATGACATGTAGTCAATATAGCCTCACCCCACCATTTCTTGGAAAGCCCCGCAGTGTCTAACATGGCATTCACCAACTCAGTTAAAGTGTGATTCTTTCTTTCGGCAACCCCGTTTGACTGGGGTGAATAGGGATGCGTCATCTCATGAATAATTCCAAACTCTTCATAGAATGAAGTAAACTCATTTGAAAAATACTCTCCACCTCGATCAGACCTTAACTATTTGATTTTCCTTTCAAGTTGGTTTTCTACTTCAGCCTAATAGATTTTAAAGTAATGCAATGCTTCATCCTTTGTTTTCAGTAAATACACATTAAAAAATCTAGTGCAATCATCTATAAGTGTCATGAAGTATTTCTTTTCCCCTTTGTCAACCCGCCGTTCATTTCGTACAGATCGGAATGAACAAGTTCTAACGGTGCCAAATTTATTGCCTTTGATGCCTTGTGAGGCTTGCGAGGTTGTTTTGCTTGAACACAAGTATGACACTTCGAACCTTTGACCAAAGTGAATTTCGGGATTAAACTCATGTTAGCTAAGCACGTCATACAACCAAAATTCACATGACAAAGTCGCAAATGCCACACATTGGACTCATCATCATTGCTCACATGGTTCACAACATTATTACACACATCATCCAAAGAAAAGCGGAACAATCCTCTGATGTCATAACCTTTGTCAACAAATGTTCCATATTTAGATACGACACATTTATTTGACTCAAATACAAGTTTAAAACCATCTCTATAAAGTAGAGCCGCTAACGAGATTCTTCTTTATTGAGGGGACATGCTGCACGTTCTTCAGCTACACGGTTTTTCCTCGAGTAAACTTCAGATCGACCGTATCAACATCATGAACATGCGAACCATTCCCCATCAGCAAGGAGGAACCTCTCCCGACGTTATAAGAATAAAACAGGAAAATATCAGCACACACATAAATATTAGCACCAGTATCAACCCACCACTCAGGTGAATGAAAAACAAAAAGAACTGTAGGTAAAAGATACTGTACCCCGATGTTCCTCTTCCATCGCTAATAATCATGTTTGCATACTTTTTGTCTTTGCGATCAAGACAATCCTTGGCCTAATGACCAGGCTCACCGCACACAAAGTAGTTGTCCTTTGCCTTTCTTCTTAAAATTGGTTGAAACCTTCGGTTTGACATCAGGTTTGACCTTTTTCTTGTTGTTGTGGGATGCATGAGGGTTCTTCTTCTACACCAAATTGGTACTAGAACCTCACTCAACCTTTTTCCTGTGGTTGTCCTTTGCCCTCGCCTTCTCCTCAACACCCAAAGAGCCAATGAGATCAGTAATACTGAACTCTTGCCACTTGTGTTTTAGAGAAGTGGCAAAGTTCGACCAAGAAGGTGGCAATTTGGCAATAATGCCACCCACCACAAACTTGTCTGGTAACTCATAGCTGTTGTTCTCAAGTTCTTTTGTCAGCACCTGAATCTCATGAGCTTGTTCTACTACAAAAGGTCATCAACCGTCTTGTAGTTATAGAACTGCTCCATGACATACAGCTCACTGTCAACATCGGAGACTCCGAACTTGGCCTCAAGTGCATCCCACATATCCTTCCCTGAAGACATGTGCATGTACATTCACTATGTTGTTAGCCAGTATACTGATCAATGTTTCACGGAACAAGTAATCCGCAGACTCGAACTTAGCCTCCTTAGGCGAGAGGAGTCATTCGGTCATCTTGCCCCATGAAATAAAGAAGCATTGTATGGCTGTCAACCATAATAATGCACGTGTTTTTCATCTCTAATAGTTTGAACCATCAAATACATTAGGTTTGAGTGATGCAACAAAGCCAACTACAAATAAGGATTTATCAAGTTTTTGGACTGTTGAAAATCTAGTCATAATTTGACATATTTTAATCCAGAAATATAGCATAATAAACATGACATACGCAATACACAGTGATCCTAATATGGTGATAAACATGAATAAGCTAATAGGAATAATAGCATATGAAAACATGTTTAGCACCGAGATGAGTAGAGTAATATACCCAGTGAAAGTTCCAGAGGATGATGAGGCATTGGTATTGCCTCCGTTGATGTTGACGTTCTCTGTTTCGCCTCCTCTAATGCTGTCGCTCTGGCGCCGATGATAGACATGTCGATGTAGAGGAAGAAGACCTTGATGAAGAGGATGTAGTGCTGAGAGTAGTCGCACGAAGAACACGCTCCCCAAAAACTTGATCGCCTACCCTTCTTAGGTGTATGAAGTTTTGGAGGTCTGCTCGTCCTGAGCACTCGTGCACGCAAGTGCTCAGAACCGAGGAAAACAGAAGCAACACAGGAACAGAACAGAAGGGGTATTGTTGCCAGGAAGAATAGGAGAATCACAGAGAGATGAACCAAAGAGCTCCGTTACAGGAGTAAAGTCACCATTGATGGCTATCGGTTAGCCTTTGCTTCTCAAAGCAAAAGGTTAACTCATGCCACGGCCATAGCCCGACGCGCGCGTGTGACAGTCTTACTACTATCTCAACTGCTCAATCGGTTCTCTCCGATAGCAGTCTATTTAAGTAGATCCCTCCACGTTGATTTTTAAGGTGGTATTAATCTCTTAATATTAATTGTGGACCCATAAAATTTAATATGATTAAATTGGGGATGGTTCATTTAATTCTAACAAACTGACCGATCGATTACGAGCAAGCAAGAAGAACTGTTTGGCGTTTCTTGTGGCGTCTGCTTCAAGTTCGATCATAATCTTCGTTTTCTCTACCAAAATATTTAAGAAATGACTTTTTGAAGAACTGCCACTTAATTATCAAAGACCAAAAACCTCACTGTTTTATCTCAACAAAAATCACAAAATATGATTCCCATCCTGTTATTTACTAGCCCTAACAATCTATTAAAGCTTAAACCAAAGAACCGAAGACTCTATTTTTAAGATTTTAAAATATAACACCTGTCTGTAACTTACGTTCATATCTTAATTTTCCGTCGCTGTCACATGGTAAAATACCATGGTTTGGTTGTCAGACCATAAAGGCAAAAGTTTTATTTAAAAAAAATTATAAACATTTCAAAAGTAAAATTTCTATTATATTGTAAAAAGTAAAATATTTTAAAATTAAAATTTCCCATGAAAAAAGTGAAACATATTTCACGTCGTTTTTATTGATATGATACTATGGGGTTTTTCGGTAATTTTATAGTCATGGACTAAATTAAATCACATTACGTTATAAAGTTGAAAAAGTTGAGGGTGAAAAATAACCGATTTCATAATTCATGATGAGAAATGGATTTTGAGTAAGAAAAAAAAGACTTTGCATACTAAAACAAATAAAATAAAAACCAGACAAATCCTCGCCTACCTCCACAAAACTAAAGGAAAGAAACAGGTAACAATTAACAATCTATCTATCCATAACTATACTAATTAAATATTTTTCACGAGCTGTCACATTAATCAGAAAGATCTAGCCGTTAATTAGATGGTTGTTATTATCATGACCATTGATTTTAAAGATCCCACTTAACCTGCGTATTTTTTAAGGCCCAATTAATCTGAATCGATCCAGTATATATATACCAATCTCAATCTGTCCAATACGATCCGATCTCTGTATACGGCTATCAATTCTCTTTCTTCCTACGATGCGAGGAGCGAGCCAATCCCGAAGTCATGTTGGCGATGATGAGCCGTTGACCTTCTTCGCTCTCGTCTGCGGCTTGGGGATGCCACGACAAGAGCAGCTTAATAGCGCAATCGAGAAAAGTGCAGACCATATCTCAGGAGTTGAACACACATGAACGTCAGCATCTGAAGACCTCTTCATCGAAATTCTAGAGTCTCAATCAAAGCATCAATCGGTACTCTTTTTCTTTTTCAATTTAGTTGGTTCCTTACATGTTGGTCATCTGAAAAGAGATTTAACACAAAAGCTATGGCATCACACGTATACATACATACATACATACATACATACATATATACATATATATATACACACACACACACACACACACACACACACACACACACATATATATATATATATATATATATATATATATATATATATGAGGATTGGAAACGGTCTTTGGGTGATGATTATTACATCTATTTCACGACACAAGAAGAGATGAAAATCAACCACGAATGCAACACCTTGGGCATTCGATCAGGATGCAATATACGAAGAAGCAGGGCAACGTGGCAAGATGCATGATCGATTCTGCAGTCTCTGGGCATTCACGTCCATTAGCCGCCAACAGATGTAGATGCTCGATGGTGAGCAATTTCTCCATAACCTAGTTCATTCAGCACATAAAAAAGCAAGAAAAGATAGATCGACCCATGCGAGGCGCCGTGCGCGACTGATATCCGTGCCACACGTAACCTTTGTTAATGAAAACTCCTTTGTTAATTAACAAACCACGTTGCTGTTTGCTTCATGCTTCACGTGCATTAAAGTGGCACGTTGCTATTCTGTGAAATTAGACGATGAGAGGTCGATCAGCCGGGTCCAAACAAGTCTCTGCAATGAGGCAATGACTTTGATTTGGCCAGTGAAACTTGGTGAGTCAGTCTACTACTAGGTCTAGCAAAATGCTTCCAGCTAATGCCCTTGATTATTGATTAACTCTCATGTACGTTCATGTCTATTCTAAATGTGCTATTATCAGTTTTCCAATCACTTGAAAATACACACGACCAAGCCAATATTCCATGAACTACAATCCTTCCATCATATCTTCGCAACCACTAAAGCAACTAAAAAAGGATTGTCAGATATATGGAGTTTTAATTGTATATCATTTTTTAACATTGTATATCGCTGCCTGCAAATGTCGGTTTTTAAAACACTAAAAGTTATCATTAGTTTACTATTGAACTACTGAATAAAGTATTTAAAATTAAAAAATAAAGTTCATTATAATTAATCCTTTTTGGGAATTTATAAATGCAGAGGATGTAAGAATTTCGTATGTACTGCATATATGCAATTAAAAATATTTACGAAGATTGGACGGCTATACTAATTAATGTAGGTTGATTCATCTTTTAGTTTTTTCATTTAGGAGGAATTAATTTTTTTTAACACGCTGCGCCAATAGCTTACACGAGTAAAACACTATTGTAGAGACCGCGAATAGATACAACTCTATTCATAGTTGTCCGATGCAGCGGGTATATATCTATAAGCTAACACAGAATATAATTCATGGAAATCAAGTGCACAGAAAATATAGATTCATATTGTCAGATATTCCCACATGTTTTGCAGACTATATTAATTAGAATTAGAACTACATTTTGTACAATCAAATAATTTAACCTTATTTTCAACAATAATGAAATTTTTTAAAAATTATATATAATTGCACGAGTTTTGCTCTTAACACGATAAAATTTAGTTGCAGGCTGTAAAATTACTTTATTGACTATGCATATATACATAACCTGTACGGATATAATTACTGTAAATACGTCTACCATGGATTATTTAATTTAGTTTTTGTATAACTTAATTATTTTAAGATTCAAATTTGATAATAAGAAGTCGTACCCATCTTGACTCTCATTTTAGTATTTTATTAAACTAATAATTTTCAAGCTTCAATAATTTTTTAAATAACCAACATATTTAGCATCTGAATTACAATTTTAATATTTATTATATAAATAATAATAGCCTATGCAACGATTATAGTAGCAGCTTAATTGGTCGCTTCGAACTTGTTAGTGAGCTAGTGGGCTAGTGTGGCGTCGTGCGCGAGGGAGCTTTGACCATGCGAGGCGATCTCAATTTTGGATGGTTCGTCTGTCCTCTCCGGTCTCCCCGGTGGGTCAATCTCCTTCCCATTATTGGGTCGTGAAAAAGCAAGGCATTTAACTATTTAATTTAACGTTAACAATTTATCACTCGTAATATCAATAACATATGAACCTCGTATAAACACATATGAATCTAGTGATAAATTGTTAAACACCACGTGTAAAAGTGATAAATAGTTAAATATCTTAAAAAAATGAGTTGTTGCGTACGTGGGTGGAAACTACTACTACAGAAAAAGCCTTTAGTGTCGGTTGGGAACCGGTCATAGGTGCTAGATTTTTCAATCGACACCCAACAGGCGACACCGATGACTTCGATCATCGGTGCCGGTTCTACAATCGGCACCAATAATAATGGATAGGTGTTGGTTTTAGCACAGAACTGACACCTATAAAGATAAACAAGGCAAAAAAAATGTTGGCTTGGCTCGAATCAAGCCGATCTAAGCAGAGCATGCATTGCACAGCGGAATCACATCACTAAATCCATAAAAAATTCACTAAATCACAATCACTAAGAGAAAGATTCACCATCCAATGATAGAATCAAAATCGACCAAAAAAAATCACTAAATTACAATCACAGCCACGGCAGCATCTCCATCGTTGCGGTCACAACCAGGCTCGGAGACGTCATCGTTGCGTCTCAGCAGCACGACGGTGGCCTACCCCTCCTCTGCCACCGCTGCCCTCCGCCACCATCGTCGTCCTTCTCTTCGTCGCCATGGACGACGAGCTCGCCACAAGTAGGGTTTGAGGGCGAAGGTGGCCCTTCCCATCACCGCCGCCCTCCGCTTCACCGCCACCGCTGCACTCCACTTTACCACCACTGCCACATCGGACCACCGAGAATGTAGAGAAAGACTTGGGGGAAGGGAGGAAGGAAAGACTTGGGGAGGAGAGACTTGGACGACTGACGCATGCGTGACTTCCTCCACTATTTAATATTGTGTTTATTTTCATTGGTGGTGCTCTTTAGGTGCCGTCAGAGAAAATTGATTTTTGCTGGCTCTCACTTAACAGGTCCGCTAGCAAAAATTTACTGGTGGACATCTTAAGTGACAACCTCGATTTTCATTGGCGGTTTGTGAGCAGAATCCCTCCAATATATTTTTATAAGCATTTGATTTAATCCACTAGCAAAAATAAAAGTGTAACGTCGTAAAAAAATATTTTGCTAGCAGTGTCAGGGTGTTGATTTTTTTCTCTTCTTATAATCTGTATGTGTTTTTGACGTAATTTAATACAATTTGTAGTTCTCCTGCTGAGCTAGTTTTTTTTAAAAAAAAATGTTGGAGTTTCAAAAGGTGGGGAGGCTACATAACGGCATAGCATTCCAACGGAATAGCTGACGTCAGCACGATACTCCGTATATACCATATATGATACCTCCAGTACCAGACATGATACTCCATAGGTATCAAATCTGGTACTTAGGTATCATGCTGACGTCAGTATGATACCTTCAGTATCGGACATTAGCTGTTTTGTTGAAACGGTATATCGTTCTGCAGTATTTCTGTTTGCTTTAGGACTGTTATATGTGAGCAATGGTTCTCCTCCACAAATCTCTTCTCGTCACAGTGTTACTTTTTCTCTTTCCGTATAACCAGGTTTTACTTTGGCATAATTCAATACAATTAGCAGTTCTCCTTCTAGTTTAGTTTTTTTAAGACAAATCAATTGTTGAATTTCCAAAAGGTGCTCTGCTTTAGCACTGATACGTGAGCAATGGTTTTTTTCCCAAGAACCTGTACATACAGCAAATTAATCCCTCCATTTATTTTTAAAGGTGAATTTTGATTTCTAGAAAGTCAAACTTTGAAGGTTGTGACTAATGATCACTAAAATTACAAATATATTTGGTATATATAAATAGATCGGTATATCAAAGTGATTTTACACGCATCACTATGAAAAAAGATCTTTATAGGCGGCATGGTGTTGGAGATGGCATTGGTGGTCTATAAACGGCTGCGAGCTGCGTAACGTTCCCACTGTACTGCTCCTTGCGGTGCGGCTTGGGCAGCCCCCGCGACATCTGAGTGGTTGCCGACAACGGTACACCCGCTGAAGACCACATGGTGAAGGTCAGTGTGGTTGAGAGGATCATTTTTGAAGGTACTCACACCTTTCTTCACCTGTCACAGTTATAGACATGCACAAGTTAGATAACAGATGATATACAAATGACAAAATCTGTACGCACAGAAAAGAGGAGGCATATCTGGCCACTTACTACTTCCTACTCGATCTACTTTAATGTCTAAGTTTTTTTTGTCACTATATATTCAATAATGAAACATGGATAATGATCTATGAAATTCAAGAAAAACAATGAAAATGCATCACAGTTAAGCATCTGTGGTGCAGGTGCATGCATGGACTATGAAGATGCTCAACATATGCCATCCATCTCTGTCTCATTCATGTCCATTGATGCAACCAGAGCCACACAGACACAAAGATAAGCATGCATATGATCTTCGAGAGGTGGAGGGTTCAGATTTTTTGAAAGGATGCAAGAAAACTGAATCAAGGTATTTCTTAATTTGTGTTTACACTGTTTTTCTTAGCATAGCATACTTGTAAAATGAAACGCATCATCAAAGTAATAATTAGTAAATACTTATTTAGGCCATTGTATTATGCATGATCAGTGAAAGTACTGCTGCTGTGTCATAGCCCAACTGCTGCTACAACTACTACCACACACAATATAAATGACATCGTATGGCTAGCATCACCCTTCTTAGATCTCTTCAATTTCAGCTATATATTTGAAACAACAAGAATTTGCATTTCGGTGGCAAACAATATAAAATGTATCTATCTACCATGTATGTATACTGTATGGACCAGCCCACAAACACACAACACTACATTATTCAGAGTTTCAGAGTTTCAGACAACACAATATTCAGAGTTTCAGACAACACAAAGACACACACATCCATACCTCTTCTCCTCCCCTTGGCAAAGACAAGTAGAAAAGAATGCGTGCAGATAGCTCGAAATGTAACGATTTCCATTTAAAAAAAAAGACAGGGAACAAATACACAGAGACTAAACTGTTTTTCTCATGACAAACTGAAACATTCTGAACATATTACAAATTTCTCCATGAAAAACAAACATTGCCATGACAAATAAATCGCTGTCTTTCATGAGCCAAACTACAAATCTCAATTTTATCACCATGCTCAATTTGTTCAGACTTTCTCTATAACTACTACAGGATTGTAATGCCACATACTACGAAACAAAAATACTCTTCTCGACACTTTTGTATTGGACAGTCCTACTATAGTAGACAATTTTTCTCTCAAATTCTGCAATTGTGAAACTTACATGTACATTGATGCAAAACTAGTTGACAATAGGGAGGTTTCACCTATGTAGTTGCACAACTATAACATGATTATCAGGAGTGTATAGTGACATGGTGTGACATGCATATATAAATTGCAGTTCATAACATTTAAGCAAGAAATATGGTTTGCAAAATTAAATTGTTGATGTACTGGCATACCTCATTTTTGGTTTCCCACCAGGCAACGTCAGCGACAATGGCTAAAGTAAGCAGATCACGATCAAGGCCGGTAGCCTCCGATTCAAGCCACACCCACATGTGGAACCGCTTCTTACACTCATGCCAAATGTACTGCAATTGACCATATCGGTCTAGCGGTGATGCCCATCCGACATCTACTATATCCAAGTCAACCAACATTGAATCGAAAGAAACGATTATAGACATGCCGGTGATACCTTCGTTGAGCCGTCGTCATGGATGACGTCCCAATCAATTGAACGGCCGACGGTGGCAGGGCTCACTCTTCGAACGAACTCGATCACGGCTTTTGGGGACTTGGCGCAGACCTTACATAAGGCATGGGCGATATGCAGCATGTCATCCGCTGCAGCCTTGGCGCTGCCCGTGTCGGAGGTGACGGAGTCGGAGGAACCCTCGCCGGACTCCAGATCGGCGGCCCGGACAGAGATCGGCACGGCTGGAAGGGATTCAACAATCGCCCCTTTCGGTGCAATCCACAAGAGCTCAAGCTCTCGCTTCTGGAACTTCGCCCTCATGTCCATCCAACCAAGCACAGACTCGCCCTCAAATAGAGGTGGCGAAATAACTCTGCCAGGTTGGCCACGTTGATGCGCCACCCAAGAGTACGACCACGGACTTAGGCATGCTGAAAAAGCTGGCCGGCCGGACGGGCGCTGATGACGACACGCACAGCAAGCACACAGACTGGCTTTTACCGTCCTCGAGGACGACGCGGATAGCTTGAGAGCACTGATGGCAGCTCCGCTTCCGCACGCTTCTGCCACCTTTAGCCGACCGCTGCCGCAAGATGATGTGCGGGCGAGAATCGATTAGGGAGGACAGGGTTGCAGGCGAGGGGAATTGATTCCTCTAGTCCGCCCTCGACGACCGCCGATGCACTCTGCGAGACTGCCACCGAGAGGAGGAAGAAAGGGATCGGGAGAGAGCAGGAACGAATTTGAAATTTTTTTTCTCGAAAATGAAAACGAATATGATAAGGCTACTATCCATCAGAAAACTGGATTGGTCAGAAACTTTCCAGAAACGGAAACTCTTCATATACAACTGATTATATTCTACCTTCTCTATTCTAGATGTTCGGATTTCTACTGAGTACTGAGGTGGTTAGTTGAATAAAGATATTTTTTCTAGTATGGTGCTTTAAATTTGTTTTTCTTTTGCCTAGTTACTATTTATAGTTATAGATGAATATAGTTCTTGTTCTTCTGGAAAACAAAATATAGAACATATTATTATTAAAATTGATAAAAATAAAAATATTAATTTATTTTTTTAGAAAAAATAATAAGCAACATCCCTTCGTTGATTTGAGAAGTTTAGTTTGAAAGGGTTTTATAATCCGATAAATATCTATTACTATATTTGTTCCTTTTCGTATTAGCTCCATTTTCGTATTTGATAATATTCAATTTTATTTTTGTATCCGGAGTTTTTGATTCCGATTTCGAAAAAAATATGGAAACAAAAATGGTAGAGGTGGTTTTCGTTTTCGAGCCGTTTTTATCTCTCTAGATGGAACACAAATCGGAGGCTGCTTGTGGGATGTCCGTGCTGCTCCCATGGCCATGCCTCTGGTGTGCAGCCACCAGCCAACCATATAGGTACTGCTCCCCTAATTTTTTTCGTTTCTTTGCAGAATGATTTGCTGCTCTCTCTTCTCTCTTTCACGAAAAGTTACCAACTAACTACTAGAAAAATTTAAATGAGTTTTTCTTCTTGATTACTTATCCAATTTATAATCCGATTAAACAGTTGTATTCATTGCAATTAAATCTTTACAATAAGATATCACATCATTATATTTTCATGAAAAAACTAATTGTAAAAAAGATGTTGTTTCATCAGTTATAGAAAATTTTTTGTCACTTGAGGTCAAATGTTTCAACTCAATTCACAAAGTATTTCAAACAAATATAACATTTAAAAAATATTGCTGCAACATTCGCAACCACTACATGAAATATTGAGTCTTTAACAAATGAAACATCGAAGAAAAATTATATAGAACATACTATATATTTGCAAATATTTGATTTGATTGAAGCATTTTTACATCACACCTGAAACATCAAGTTGTAATTATTGAAATATAACATAATACTTGCTAAAACATACATAAAATACGGATGCAATGAAACATAAGAAATGCTTAATGAAAAATCCAAATAAACTAGTGTGTAACATTTAGAAAAACTAGTGTGTAACCCAAAAGCTAGATTTTAAAATTGATCAAAATGTAATTGTGAGATTTTTTAAAAGATTTAATTACAATAAATTGAACGATATAATCTAATTATAGGTTAGATAAATATTTTAAAAGGAAAGTCGTTTTAAAGTTCGATAAAAATATGCATGCATGCATAGGAGAGAAGGATACTCGTAGTTAGGTGCCTAAGAAAGAGAAAGCATGAAGTAGACAAACAATATAATGCAGGAAATGGTGATGGGGCGATATTTTCAATCACTAATTGACAGCGAGACAGGAGCATTTTTCGGAAAAAGATCCATCAATTAGGCCTTAATACTCAGGTGAGAAAAAGAAGTAAATTTTACGAAACTACACATTTTATGGTCTAAGTTTTAGAAAACCACGTACATTTTAATATTTGACACTAAACTACATATATTTCGGTATTAAAATTTCACAAAACTACGCTATCAACGAATGAGTGCACTCGTAAGATGACATATTTCTTTATCTACATATCTTTAGAATGCGGGTGCGGCGTCGTGAATGTTCCACCTAGGATGAAGCTCTCACAAGTACATATCCTAGGCAGAAGTTTTACCGTGGTGCAGCATGTTATTTCTCAGGTGAACCTGTTCGTTGATACTGTGTACTGTGAAACTTTCAATCCAAAATATACATAATTAAGTACTAAGTGTCAAAGTGTTTATGATTTTCTGCAACTTGTACCATATAATATATAATATATATGTGGTTACGTGAAATTTACTCCATTAAAAAAAGGAAACCAAAGGTGCCGGATGTGTGGTTTTCCTTGAGCAGTTCGCCGTAGATTTTACTCCGCTGGTCTATCCGCTCGCCGCCTACTTGGTGGTCACCACCTCTCGTCTGAAGCACGCTCGTCACCATCAGCGCCCGTCAAGCCCGCTCGTCCTCCGCTCACTGCCCACGCGGACCAGCACGAGCGTGCGGCGAAGCGGCAAGGGGAGGCGTGGCTCGCCCACGGGCGACGCCGCTACGGTGGATCGGCGCTCCGGCGGAGGGACGGCATGGCATCGGCGCAGCGGCCGAGTGGATCGCAAGATACGCGCCGGTCAACCTCAACTCTGGTCCGGTCAACGTGCCGTCTCCGCCGCCGTAATTGCTCGATCTCAGTTCATCGGACTCCATCCACCAGGCTGTCTACTGTTTTGTGCTTTCGATTACACCCTCGTTGACCCAATTGAATGTTTGTCTCCATCGCCAGGATGTACATCTTCCTCTGCTCCTCGCACATCTTTTTGCCATCCACCGTGTGCCTCCACATAGCTCATACTTAAACCGACCCTAAGTGATCCACCATGGTCGAGATTGTGACCGGCGCGATCAGCACCCTGCTGCCGAAGCTGGGCGAGGTCCTCAAGAAGGAGTACCAGCTGCATAAGACCGTCAGGGGAGAGATCATGTTCCTTATGGCCGAGCTGGAGCGAATGCAGGCTGCCCTCCTGGAGATCTCAGAGTCAGATGAACCCAACAAGCTCGTCAAGCTCTGGGTGAGAGACGTCAGAGAGCTCTCCTACGACATTGAGGACACCATCGACAGCTTCATGGTCCGCTTCGAGAAGCATCGCAGCTTTAGGGGCTTCATCGACAGAAGCCTCAACCTGTTGACCAAGTTCAATATTCGCCATAAGATCGGTGCCAACATCACAGACATCAAGAGCCACATCAAGGAGGTGAGTGAGCTGCGCGATAGGTACAAGGTTGATGGTGTTACAGTAGCCAGGCCTGTCGGTCACCAAACTGTCGATAGCCTTCGCCTGCAGTCAGCACTGTATAAAAATGTTTCGGAGCTTGTTGGCACCAAGAAGAATACCGATGATCTAGTCAGTAGGCTGATGGAGATGCATGATGATGTGGAGTCCAAGCAAAACTTGAAGGTTGTCTCAATTGTTGGTTTTGGAGGTCTGGGCAAGACGACTCTTGCTAGTGTTGTGTATCACAAGCTTAAATTGGAGTTTGCTTGTGGGGCTTTTGTTTCTATATCTCTTAATCCTAACATGGTGGGGATATTCAAGAACATGCTCCGTCAGCTCGACGAGGAAAGGTACAGGAACATTAACGGAGAAACATGGGAAGAAGTGCAGCTTATTGATGAACTAAGGAAATTCCTTGAAAACAAGAGGAACATGTCTCTTCCTTTGTTAACAATTTAATTGGTTCATGTACCCACAATTGGTATAGAGACTGGAAGCTACTTCTGTCACCCAAAATTTAATTGGTGTTCGTATATACACATTATTTGACTGTGTAGCTTGATCATGCTCAAAGATAGGACACCTCACCTAGGACTCTAGCAAATGGATCATCTGGATTAGCATGGACTAATGCAGAGGGGAATAGTAGATGGGCATTAGTTCCTCTAGGAACCGTCCGATCTAAAATAGATGGCCGATATCAACTGCCATAGTATCCGAACGCTACAGTATTAATTTTTACTGTAGGAGATACCGCGAAAGTACTCAATGCAGAGGAGCCGTGTGCAGGGCTTTTACTAATGAATGATCCCTTGGTATTTCCTCATAGGTACATCGTTGTTATCGATGATATATGGAGCAAATCTGTGTGGAAAACAATCAAATATGCGTTGGTTGATAATCAACTTGGAAGCAGAATAATTACAACAACTCGAGCTATAAACGTTGCCGAACAAGTTGGCGGTGCTTATAAACTTGAGCCTCTTTCACCTGATGACTCAGTAAAGCTATTCAACCAAATTATATTTCACTCGGAAGACAAATGTCATGCTTATCATTTGTCCGAAGTATCTCAAAAAATTTTGAAGAAATGTGGTGGTATACCATTAGCTATCATTACGATAGCTAGTACGTTGGCTAGTAAAAAAGGTAATCAACATGAATACTGGTATAAGGTGTACCATTCCATGGGTTCTGGGCTTGAGGACAGTCCTGATTGGAGGAACATGAGAAGAATATTATCAATCAGTTACTATGACCTCCCTCCACATCTGAAGACTTGTTTGTTGTATTTAAGTTCCTATCCAGAGGATTATCTGATTACTAGGGAGACCTTGATATGGAAATGGGTAGGCGAAGGTTTCGTTGAGACTAAACAAGGCAGTAGTTTTTATGAAGTAGGAGGGGAATACATTTATGAGCTCATGAACAAGGGTATGATCCAACCAGCATGTGATATTCTTCACGATTACGCAGAGTATTATCGTGTACATGACATGGTGCTTGATCTCATAACTTCCCTCTCAAACGAGGAGCAATTCCTAACAAGATTAGATGGACACCAGTCCTTGTCTCTACCAAAAAAGATCCGCCGACTGTCCATCCAAACAAACGAGGAAAAGGATGTCAAGCAGTTGGCTACGGTAAGCTTGTGCCATTTGAGGTCACTGACTGTGTGTGGGCAAGGTCTAAGTCTATTGCCAACTCTACCAAGCATGTGCCCATTCTTACGTGTACTGGATTTCAGTGGTTGTTACAAAGTTGAGAATCAACATTGTAAGGATATCTGCAAGTTGTTTCACCTTAGGTATTTGCGGCTAAGTACAAGTATAAGCGAGCTCCCAAAAGAGATTGCAAATCTGCAGTTTTTACAGGTACTGGACATATCTATTACTAAAATCAAAGAGCTGCCAAAGACCTTTATTCAACTAAAACAGCTGGTGTACCTGCATTTCCCCAATATGATGAGATTACCAGACGGTCTTGGGAGTCTAAACAGGCTGCAGGAAATTCCTAATGTTATCACTATCGATTCTCCAACCATGTTGCACGATCTAGGTTGTCTTTCTGAGCTGAGGCGCTTAACAATTTACTTCGATAAATGGGATGAGAGCTATGAGAAACCTTTCATCCAGTGCCTATCCAAGCTAGTAAGCCTTGAACACCTAGAAGTAGATGGAACACTAGGTTCCACATGTGGCAGTTTATCGCCTGGGCCTCAACGGCTTCAATCCATTGACATGTCATTCTGCACTTTAACCGCTTTTCCAAGATGGATGTCCTCACTCTGCTCCCTCTCCTCCCTGCATCTCATATTATTAGCACTTGGAGAAGACGAACTGCAAGTTCTTGGGAGCATACCACATCTCGATGATCTCTATATATCGGTGAACAAAGCCACACACGACAAAAACAAGAGGTTGGTTATTGGGAAAGGCTATCCATTCCTGTGTCTAACACAGTTCAGTATAGCGAGCAGCAGCATGGATGTGGGATTTGCGCAAGGAGCCATGCAGAAGGTCAGGGATCTGAGTTTATACTTTGGAGTAAGTGAGACAATGGATCAATTTGGAGATTTCGACTTCGGTCTGGAGAACCTCTCTTCTCTTGAGCATGTCGATGTTTGGATCCGGTGTTTTGGTTCCAAGACAGGGGAGGCGGATGATGCAGAGATAGCAATTAAGAGATCGCTCCAATTAAACCCCAACAACCCTACAATGGGGCTGCAGAAGGTATAACTATCTATTCTAATCCAAACATAATTTCAAGCAAATTCATTTGACTGCCTTAGAATAATAAGTAGCCCGCTTGCTAGGTTTTCTTCTCTCTTTTTTTTATACAGAAATATTATCACATGTTTGAACTATCTATTTGCAAAGAGCCTTACTGCGGTGCTTTCTACTGGTAGTAAAAAATAATTGGAACCGTTGACCTCATTTAATTGAAGGATTCAGATCTATTTATACTACCATCCTAGTTAGCGGTAGTAGAAACGTGGAGAGACATTATTGTCCAAAAAATAGGTGCGGAGGGGTATAATCGTCATTTAGCAGTGACTAAATCTATTTTTTTTTGGCTTTTTCCATGAAATATGAGCAATGCCAGCGCAATGGATGACCACGTATCGATATAGTCGGGAAAAAACATAAATGATAAAGTTACCCCTAATATTTGTATTAGTAAATTACTGATTTACCCTTAATACTACTGGCAGTATAATACTATCAGTAGCAAATTGTGTACCTATTATTCTTCTAACCAAAATAGAGCAAAGTTACCATTACTTACTTTTCAGGGCAAAAAATATTGGTTGTGGAATGAAATTAAAGAACTTCCGTATTTTTAATAGAAACTTCGTAGATGTAAAGTATTCAAGTATCTAATTAACATAGCCGTACTTTGAATTTGTTGAAGACGGAGGCTCACGCTAGGGCAAGGTAGCTGCAAAGGCGATGGATGGCTAGCAGGAGAAGACATGGGCAGACCACGCCAGGCTGCTGCTAGCTAGCCTCTCCGTCATGCTCGCGCGACAGGCTGCTGACGGCCGCCGGCCGCACAGGGATTATTGATTTATTGTTGGTGCTTCGGCACCATAAAGCGCACGAAAGGAGGTCGATCTGGCTTTCGTCATGGTAGCTGTAAATATATGTGGATCTTTTGCCTGACACTGCAAATGTTGTGTCAACTGTATTCTTATGCAAATCTTAGTCCCGGAAGCCATCTAAAATAGTTGCATCATGTTACCCATGATCTTGGGGTTGAGAATGTTGTCGCCGTGCAAAAGGAACATAACCATTGTCCTTGGTTCCCATCCTTCCGCTCATTTTACATGTGGCAATTGTTGGAGTTGAATACTGGTGGCGTTTTGCGGTGCTCACACTACTTAAAAAAAAGTTTTCGCTGATGGTCAAAATGAATTTTCGTTGACGGCCGGCTGTGCCGCCAGCGATCTGAGACAAGTGAAAATAATGCATTTGTGCCGACGAGTAGTCGGCCGCTAGAGAAAATCGATTTTTGCTGACAGCCACGCTAAGACGGTCACAAGTGAAAATCGATTTTCGCTAGCGACCAAGCTAATATGACCACCAGCAAAAATCAGATTTCACTGGTGGCAATGTTAAGATACCCGTCGGCGAAAACATTTTTTTAGAAAAAAAATGAAAATCCAGGTCCAAAACAACTCGTAGAGAATCACAAATCCCTAATCCCCAAGTCACCTGTTGCCGTCGTCGAGCTGTCGTCGGCAAGGGAGGAAGCCGAGTTCACGGCAGTTGAGACCTAGGCAGCGGATCTCGTTGCCGATGTCGCCGAGGCCGCCGTGGTTGCCATCGTCGCCGCCCGCCGAAGCCCACGCCCGAGCCGAGCCACGGTCGCCAGGTGGCTCCGACCCTCCGCCTGCCAGATCTGGGAGAGGGGAGGGGGTTGGAGGAGCCACCGGAACCTTCTCGAGGCCCAACCGTCATAGTCATGGTAGCCATCATCGTCGTCGTGGCAACTGCCGCTGGATCCACCTCCTTCACCACGACCGCTTCTCTCCTTTGCCACCGTGGATGACCGCCCGCGTCCCCGCTGCTGAATCCGTCCCCACAGTACCTCCCGTCGCCGTGGAGAAGTCGACGCCATTTACGGCGGTGTTGCCGAAGGGGTGGAAGATGCGCCTATCCGGGAGCCGCTGAGGTCGTCGCTGCCTCCCCGCTAGCCTCAGCCGAGCCGTTGTCCTCCCCGCCACCGACCCGCAGCCATTGCCGGATCCGATGCTACCAAAGACCGCCACCACTGGATCCAGAGCTTCCGATGTTGGCTACCACCAGATCTAGAGCTCTCGATGGCTGCCGCCATTGGATCCGCCACCACAGCCATCCTCTTCTTCGTTGCCATGGACAAGCTCACCTCGGGTAGGGTTTGAGGGTGGAGGTGGCTGTCCCCTTCACCGATGTGGAAGAGCCTGCCGTCACCGAATCGGGTGGCCTACCCCTTCTCCGCCACCGCTGCCCTCCGTCACTATCGCCGTTCTTCTCTTCGTCGCCATGAATGACGAGCTCACCACGAGTAGGGTTTCAGGGCGAAGGTGGCCCTCCCCTTCACCGCCGCCCTCCGCTTCACCGCCACCGCTGCACTCCACTTCACCACCACCGCCGCACCGGACCGTCGAGAATGGAGACAAAGACTTGGGAAGGGGAGGAAGGAAAGACTTGGGGAGGAGAGACTTGGGCGACTGACGCGTGCATGACTTCCTCCACTATTTAATATCGTGATTATTTTCTCTGGCGGTGCTCTTTAGGTGCCACCAGAGAAAATTGATTTTTGCTGGCTCTCACTTAAGAGATCCACTAGCAAAAATTTGCTGGTGGACATCTTAAGTGACAGGCTAGCGGACCTCTTAAGTGAGAGCCTGTGAAAATCGATTTTCGCTGGCGGTTTGTGATCAGAATCCCTCCAATATATTTTTATAAGCATTTGATTTAATCCGCTAGCAAAAATAAAAGTGTAACGTCATAAAAAATCATTTTTCTAGTAGTGTCAGGGTGTTGTTTTTTTCTCTCTTCTTATAATCTGACTGTGTTTTTGACATAATTTAATGCAATTTGCAGTTCTCCTGCTGAGTTAGTTTGTTTTTTTTTTACAAAAATGTTGGAGTCTCAAAAGGTGGGGAGACTACATAACGGCATAGCGTTCCGTTGGAACAGCTGACATGATACCCCGTAGGTATCAAATCTGGTACCTAGGTACCATGCTGACGTCGGTGTGATACCTTCAGTATCGGACATCAGCTGTTTTGTTGGAACGGTATACTGTTCTGTAGTTCTGTTGGCTTTAGGACTGTTATATGTGAGCAATGGTTCTCCTCCACAAATCTCTTCTCGTCACGGTGTCATTTTTTCTCTTTCCTTATAACCAGGTTTTACTTTGACATAATTCAATACAATTAGCAGTTCTCCTTCTAGTTTAGTTTTTTTTAAGACAAATCAATCGTTGGATTTCCAAAAGGTGCTCTGCTTTAGCACTGATACGTGAGCAATTGTTTTTTTCCCAGAACCTGTACATACAGCAAATTAATCCCGCCATTTACTTTTAAAGGTGAATTTAGATTTCTAGAAAGTCAAACTTTGAAGGTTTTGACTAATGATCCCTAAAATTACAAATATATTTGGTATATATAAATAGATCGGTATATCAAAGTGATTTTACACGCATCACTATGAAAAAAGATCTTTATAGACGGCATGCTTTTGGAGATGGCATTGGTGGTCTATAAGTGGCTACGAGCTGCGTAACGTTACCACTGTACTGCTCCTTGCAGTGCGGCTTAGGCAGCCCCCGCGACGTCCGAGTGGTTGCCGACAACGGTACGCCCGCTGAAGACCGCATGGTGAAGGTCATTGTGCTTGAGATGATCATTTTTTAAGGTGCTCACATCTTTCTTTACCTGTCACAGTTATAGATATGCACAAGTTAGATAACAGATGATATACAAATGACAAAATCTGTACGCAGAGAAACGATGAGGCATATCTGGCCACTTACTACTTCCTACTCGATCTACTTTAATGTTTAAGTTTTTTGTCACTATATATTAAATAATGAAACATGGATAATGATCTATGAAATTCAAGAAAAACAATGAAAATACATCACACCTAAGCATCTCAGGTGCATGCATGGACTATGAAGATGCTCAACATATGCCATCCATCTCTCTCTCATTCATGTCCATTGATGCAAGCAGAGCCACATTGAACCGGAAAAAACGATTATAGACATGCCGGTAATACCTTCGTTTAGTCATCGTCGTGGATGACGTCCCAATCAATTGAACGGCTGATAGTGACAGGGCTCACTCTTCGAACGAACTCGATCACGGCTTTTGTAGACTTGGCGCAGACCTTACATAGGGCATGGGCGATATGCAGCACGTCGTCCGCTGCAGCCTTGGTGCTGCCCGCATCGGAGGTGACGGAGTCGGAGGAACCCTCGCCGGACTCCAGATCGGCGGCCCGGACAGAGATCGGCATGGCTAGAGAGGATTCAACAATCGCTCCCTTCAATGCAGTCCACGAGAGCTAAAGCTCTCGCTTCCGCTTCTTCGCCCTCATGTCCATCTGACCAAGCACAAACTAGGCCTCAAATAGAGGTGGCGAAATAACTCTGCCAGCTTGGCCACCTTGATGCGGCCAATCTCACCACCACTGTGCCACCCGAGCATACGACTACAGACTCGGGCAGGCTAAAAAAGCTGGTTGGTTGGACGGGCGCCAACGACGACGCGCACAGCAAGCACGCCGACCGGCTTTTACTGCTCTCGAGGACAACACAGACAGCTCGAGAGCACTGATGGCAGCTCCGCTTTCGCCACCTTTAGCCGACCGCTGCTGCAAGACGATGCGCGAGCGAGAATCGATGGGGGAGGACGGGGCTCCAGGCAAGGGGAATTGATTCCTCTGGTCCGCCTGGTCGCCTCGACGACCGCTGGTGCACTCTGCGAGACCGCCACCGAGGGGGGAATGAAAGGGGATCGGGAGAGAGCGAGACTGGATGGCGACAATGGTGAGTCCCGACGGAAAAGGCGAGTGGCAAACGGCCGACCCAACGTCCGTCGACGCCGTTACGTATGCTGCAACATGTGCTCGTTAATTTACTGTGCAGGACCACGCTTTCAGTGCACGGAACACCTGGTCGTTCCGAACTCATACTATCGAACAAAGCCATAGACTTGGAAGAATTCTCTGACCAATGTCAGATTCAGATTGTGCATGATGTCTCGAATCCATTTTCCATCTATCAAAGCATCATGCACTTATCTATTCTTTTTCTTGGAGTGCTCATATAACGTTGGAGCTAGGTCCTTTAGTTGCTGATTGCCCACGAGAGTGAATTTTAAATTTTGTAAAGTGATATATCACATATTACTCTATCTGATTGAATTTTTTATTTTTTTCATAACCATTTCAGTGACATGCAAATAACGAGAAAACGTCCTCTTGAGAGTTTAGAATAGTTTCCCAATTGCAGCTGCAGAAAGCTTTTTATCCATTTCATCACAAGGTGGCAGAGTCCCTACCCACGAATTTTCTGGGCATTCCCAACGAAACCACAGCCAGTACCGTAGTCAAAGCGCTCTTGCAAACTTGTCCATGTTCAATATTCTCATCCCTCCCAGCTTTGTAAGTGAGCAAACCGTTAGCCAATTTACTTTGCATTTCCCTCCCAGTGATATCTTGATATTCAGCCCATATATAGAAACTTCCTTCTTATATTGTCCATATCTTGCAAAAATTGCCTCGGTGGCTCTAGGCAGTTAGGAAGTATGTTGATATCGAGCTCAATACCGAGGTTACTAATGATTTTCTTCCTGCTTGCTGTAGCAGTCTTCCTTTCCATCCAGCTAAGCGATGCCGCAGCTTTCCATTGGGTAAATGTAATCTCCTCCCCAAGTGGATTGAGTGCCCAACGTGCAGGAGGAGCGAATGCTCATCCATTCGCCCATGCGTGGCCTACCCCTCCAACTCAGCTGCTATTCCGTACTATAGTACATATATATACTACTACGGCTTTGTTGCCCTTCTCTAATCAAAATTATTCTAGATATTTTTTTTATTTTAAATTGTGTTGTCTATGCCGACTAGGATAATTATGGTTATTTAAGTCCTTTCCTTCTGTAGAGATAGTAACACAAGCAAAACCATATATAATTTGGAAAAGAGATAAGTCCATTTAACCTCGATGAACTCTTCGAGGGAACTACGGATCGAGCGTCCGATCCGACATCCAAAAATCGGGCACCCTTCCGTCGCTGCTTGCATGTGTGCGTCCGTTGCCTGCATGAGCGTGTTTTGTTGCGACCTGCTGCGGTGCACAAGCAAACCTACTCTCTCTGAACATCTGCCAAGGGGGATGGCCGGGTTCCCCGTCGAGCTCATTGCCGTGCCCTCTTCTCCTGAGCTTGGCGAAAGGGGCGGGCACTCCGTCGAGCTTGCTGCCGAGACCCCCTCTTTTTCCTTGGCCAAAGGGACGGGCTCCCTGTCAAGCTCCCCGTCGACCCTGTCTTCTTCAAGCTCGGCAAGGGGGTGGGTTCCGGCGGAGAATGAGCGGCGGGGCAGGAAGCTCACTGGTCGCTCCACCCACTCATTCTGCTTGTTCCTGAGCCAATCATCTCCCTCGATATGTTTGTTCGGCTTGCGTGCGACACAGTTGCTTCCTAGTGCTTCCTTCCCACGCGGAGATGCTCCTTAATTCCCAGCCGCGCCGTCTCCGCCGGCGACCGGTGTGGCTGCTCCTTCCCCGTGCCGCCGACTCCGCCAGCGAGCGCCGCAGTCTCTTGTTGCTGCTCCTTCCCCATGCGCTCCGGCAAGCCACGCACGCGAGGCGCGGCTGCTAGGCCCCGCACTTCACCGCGCCGCCTTGTACGCCGCCGCCACTCGCAATGCAAAAACCGGAGGAACATATGGGTCTTGGCCCATATAACCACTGACGTGGAGCATTTGTACAGGTGCAATGCTACATGGCGTACCCGTGTACAAAAACCACCATAAAACAGCTTGAGGGTGTGAAGTGTCCGATTTTAATCCGGTTTTATAACTCAGGATGTATATATTTTAGACAAACACAGAAGTTCGGGGGTGTAAAATGGACTTTTCTCAAAAAAAAAATTGTTAGGCCCACATGTGAAGGACATTCTCATTTCTCCTCTCCTATGCCCATCTCGCTTATGCTCTTTTTTTATTTGTCTGATAGTTGTCTCATATCCGTTAGCTGCCACCGCCTCGTTAAACTCGAACTCCACAACATCCTTCCCCATATAGTGGCGGAGCAAAGAAACGAACACGCCTAGGGCTCCTTGATGTGTTATTGGCAAATTAGTTTATCTCGAATTAGTCACATAGATTAGTCGTCAATCCAATCTAATGACTCGGATAGCAACACCATGGCTACTCTACTCCGCGCGAGATCTTTATGGCCACTGAAGACACTTACGAGGAGGCTTGCTTGAAGGCACAACATGATCTTAATTTATAAGGAACTTCGTCGCAAAAAGCACAAGAGAAAGAAGACCTACACAATGCGGAGCGGGAGAGACGGAGCCTAGAATTAACTTCGAGCGGGCTCATGTAGGACTTAGCAAGCTATTCTTCAGACCAAGCTCGACGATCATATAGGCGTCTATCGATGTACTACCTTGGTTTTTTCACTGGGTGATGGCCTTGTGAGGAGCAATACAGGCCACTACTGAAGAACTAATCTTTCATCGTGGTACTCGAAAACATAAATATCTCAGCTAGATTAAGAACTGGTACTAAGGCTGAATTCGTTTGCTGAGTTCCCAGCGCGCATAGTGTTTTTTTTCCACACGCACGTTTTTCAAACTACTAAACGGTGTATTTTTTTGCAAAAAATTTCTATACAAAAGTTGCTTAAAAAATCAAATTAATTCATTTTCGAAAAAAAATTAGCTAATACTTAATTAATCATGCGCTAATGGACTGTTTTGTTTTCCGTGCGCACTGTGCGCGCTGGGAACACTAGCAAACAAACACAGCCTAAAGTATTTTTAGTACCAGTTCTAAAAGTCAAATTTCCTATAAACATTTTAGTCCTGATTGGTGTTACCAAACGATACTAAAAATATATCTTTAGTACCGGTTGGTAACACCAACCGAGACTAATGCTGAAGGATCTTTAGTTCTGGTTGGTGTTACTAACTGGTACTAAAGATATATTTTTTGTACTGGTTAGTAACACCAACCGAGGCTAAAAATATTTTTAGTAACGGTTGATGTTATCAACCTAATATCAATTGGTCCTAAAGATGTTTTCAGGGTTAATTCGAAAAAAAAATATCTCTATTCAAGTCAGATGTGTATAGTAGGTGGGATGGTAACGCGCGTGAGGTCTGCCAATAGCCGCCGGGCACGTTGGTGTCGACCTGGTAGGACAGCGTGGTGATGAGCGTCGCCACCACCAGGACGATGCCGCTGTTGTCGTGGCGCAGCGCGAACAGGCCGCTGCCGCCGCTGCCACGGCAGCTTCCTGTACCTCCACCGCTGGCCGTGGCCGGGGGGTCATTGTCGACGGCGAGTTGCTGCGGCTCGGGCGTCACCGCGACGACGGCCATGGCATGGTCGCCGTCCTCGGACGGCCAGGTCGACATTGTCGATTGACGAGACTGCTACTCAATCAGGTCAATCAACAACAACTAATTCAACCTCGGATTGGTGTTGTGCTTCTTGGATGATCCAGTTGTTTATATAAGTAGCCACAGGCCCACAGTATAGTAGCTTGGTCGCTTTGACCTTGCAAGAGCGAGAGAATTCAGAAATCCACTGTAGAGCAGTAGTAGCTAGTAGGCTAGTGTGACTAGTTCCATAGTGCCATGTATGAGGAAGCAAGCTTGCTTTGACCAGGATTGACCATGCGATGCGATCTCAATTTCGAATGGTTCGTCTGTCCTCTCCGGTCATCCCAATCTCCTCCACAACAAAAAGGCTGGGTTTTTTCTCAATGAGTTAGAAACTAATAACTCACGCACGTAAAACGAAACGATTTATTATCACATGATTAATTAAATATTAGCTATTTTTTGAAAAATGGATTAATATGATTTTTTAAAACAACTTTCTTATAAAAACTTTTTACAAATAAAACACACCATTTAGCAATTTGGAAAGCGTGTGCGCGAAAAATAAGGAAGTAAACGATAAAAAAGTTGAGATAAGAAAAAAAGGTTGCGTCCATTGATAGGCACCGCTAAGGCGTGAAGCGTTCCTATAGTGCATATAACTCATATGTATATACGTATTTTGTATATGCACATAGAAACTTTATATATATTATGAAGTATATATATAAAGTATATACGAATCAGTTTTTTTATATACATCTAAAAAAAATCTTTGTATTTATATAAACTTTATATGTATGTATACACTTTAGACTTAAAAAAATAATTTATACATACATGTATAAAACTTGGTAGAAATACATAAAGCTTTGTATGGATCGATACAAACATTATACGTGTACATTGACCCAAAAAATGTGTGTTGAGGGGCACACGATTGGTCGCCAAATAGCATTTTCATCCACGGGTGGTCCAACCCTCCCACTCAGCTGCTACAAATATGTACTACTCCTTTCCTTTCATATTATTTTTTTACATGAAACAGCAGAGAGGCTCCTACTGCGGTATAAATTATAATAAATAAATATTTACAGAGATATATACAAAGGTAAGTAAAAAAGAAGAAATTACATCAGGTTATTTATCCATGATTGAAATGTGTTTTGATCTTGCACCTTTACCCTATACAAAAGTAAGGAAAAGTTATCCTTGAATAATCTCTTCCAGGTAGTGAAAGAAGGTTGAACCCCATTGAAAATAACATCATTCCTGCGAGTCCAAATGTTCCAGCAAACTGTGCCAACTACCTCAACAAAAAATGGGTATTGAAAATGTTGTTTAGCTGTTTGAATCATATTTAGAAATTCCATTGTGAGATCCCAATTGATTCCAACATACTGCCAACATCTTAGTGCAAATGGACAGGAGAAGAATAGATGGGTGATGTCTTCAAAGTCACTTGAGAGGCATACTGGGCACATTACTCTAGATTGTAGGTGATATTGCCTTCCTTGCATCATATCCCCGGTGTCCAAACGATTCATGAGCAGTAGCCAAAGAAAAACCTTGATCTTCATTGTACAGTGGCTCTTCCAAATCATGGTAACTGAAGGAGATGGTTGAAAGTGGGCAAATGTCACACCTTGCCTTTGCACCACTGTACAAATGGCATCGAGGAGGGCATCACTAGTACAGATCCTCTTATCTCTGACGGGCCCTCACATGCCTGGACTATTGGGCCATCAGAACCAAGTCATCTCAATCGGGCCTAAATTTGCGCCGTTGTAGATGTACTCGTGCAGTCATACTCCAGGCCCAAGTACACATAGCCCGTCACCGATGACACTCATCTGTGACGGGCTCAGCTTTAGGCCCGATTGAGATGACCTAGCATATCTCAATCGGGCTCGTCTACAGAGCCCGTCAGAGATGAGGATCATCGGTGACGGGCTCCAAATATGGCCCGATTGAGATGGCTTTAAAGCCCGTCACCGATGACTCGTATCTCAATCGGGCCCTTCTAGAGAGCCCGTCAGAGATATGAGTCATCGGTGACGGGCTACAATTATGGCCCGATTGAGATGTGATTTAAAGCCCGTCACCGATGACTCATATCTGTGTCGGGCTTTTTGTTGATGCCCGTTAGAGATAACTGTGCGCCCGTTAGAGATGTCGGTTCATTGGCCCGATTGAGATATATTTTGCCCACTATAAATAGACCACCCGACTGTTGTCTGAAGTTATCCCATTATTCACTATTTTGGTGAGAGGTTGAAGGGGGCGAATTTTTGTCATTTTTTTTCAAAGAAAAACAGAAAAATCTTAGAAGTAAGTAAAAAGGTAGTAATAATTTTTTTAATTTAGTAGTATGTTAACTAATATTTTATTAAATTTTGCAGCGATAGATCGAAGTTGGATGAATGCGACAACTGTAAAACGTCATTGCAAGGAGTATAGAGATGGCATTTTAAGTTTTATGAACGTTGCGGAGGAGGATAGGAGAAGAAGAAATAGCAAATACATGTGTTGTCCATGTAGAGATTGCAAGAATGATATTATGTTTAGCGGAGAGGAGGTACACTCTCACTTGATACAACGGGGATTCATGAAGGGCTACACATGTTGGGTGAAGAATGGAGAGCAAGAATCCGGTAGTGGTGCAGCTGCAGACAGAAGTGGTGCAGACAATCATGAAAATGAAGATGAGCATGACATGTTTATACCATCTCCATTGGGCGGTGAAATGGTTGATGTGGATCCTGATATGCTGCAAGAGATGTTACGTGACGTTGAGGAGCAAGCTCACAACGAGAGAGATTCCATGAAGTTCAACAGGTTGGTCAGTGACTCCGAGACACCTCTATACGCCGGATGCAAGGCAAAGCATACCAAATTGTCAGCTACCTTGGACCTAATGAAGCTGAAGGCAAGTAATGGATGGACAGACAAGAGTTTTACGGAACTTTTGGGAATATTGAAGGTCATGTTTCCTGAAGAGAACACATTGCCCGAGACGACATATGAAGCAAAGCAGGTTCTGTGTCCGCCGGGGTTAGAGGTCCGTAGAATTAACGCTTGTCCAAACGACTGCATATTGTACCACAAGCAATATGCGGACCTAGATGCTTGTCCTGTGTGCAAGGCTTTTTGATACAAGCGAAAGAAAAGTGCGGGGGAGGGAAAGAAGTCAAAGCGGGGTGGTCCGGCGAAGGTTGTGTGGTATCTACCTATCATTGATCGCTTCAAGAGAATATTTGACAACCCCAAGGAAGCAAAGTTAGTACGTTGGCATGCCGAAGATAGAAGGAACGACGGTTTGCTAAGGCACCCTGCGGATTCGATTCAATGGAGAAATATCGATCGAATGCACAAAGACTTTGCTGCTGATCCCAGAAACATGAGGATATGTCTGTGTACGGATGGCATGAATCCTTTCGGAGATATGAGCAGTTCTCACAGCACTTGGCCAGTTCTTATTGCGAACTATAACCTCCCACCATGGTTGTGCTTCAAAAGAAAATATATTATGTTGTGCTTGTTAATCCAAGGTCCAAAACAACCGGGCAATGATATCGATGTGTTCTTGGAGCCTGTTATCGATGATCTTGAGATTCTTTGGAAAGAAGGTGTCGAAACCTAGAATGCATATGGTCAGGATAACTTCAAGCTACGAGTTCTATTGTTCTGCACCATTAACGACTATCCTGCACTAGGTAATCTTTCCGGACAAACCGTGAAAGGAAAGAAGGCTTGCTCTGACTGTATGAAACATACACACAGTAGATGGCTGAAGAAATCAAGAAAGATGGTTTACATGGGTCATACGAGACGGCTCCCGCTACGCCACACCTTTAGAAGAAAGAAGAAAATTTTCAACGGTCGGAGAGAACTTGGAGCTGCTCCCAAGGATTTGTCTGGAGACGAAGTCCACGACATGGTCAAAGACATAACTAACGAGTTTGGGAAGAAAAGAAAACGTGGCAAGGGAAATGATAAGGGTATGTGGAAGAAAAAATCCATATTTTGGCGGCTACCATACTGGAAAGACCTTGAGGTCCGGCATTGCATTGATCTAATGCATGTAGAGAAGAACTGCTGTGATAGTTTGCTCGGGCTACTACTTAATATGCCTGGAAAGACAAAAGACGGGTTGAATGCTCACCTAGATCTGCAGGAATTGAACATTCGCAGTGAGCTTCAACCTGTTACAGACGAAGAGACAGGCAGAGTGTACCTCCTTTCTACACCAAGCTATACACTAATCCCTGTGGATATTGAAGTTCCCCAAGCAGTGGGGGTTTATTGCACAAAAAGGCCGGGACGCAGGCTCCCACCTTGGTAGCATAAGGCGAGATTCCCCCCTTCAGACGACTTCTCCGCGCTTGCCCAGCAACCTAAAAATACCCATTGCCGGCTTGACTTTTGCCTGTGGAGACGGGACTTCCCCTTAAGAATGGACCAATGAAACCAACTGTATCAAAGTTTGAATCTCTTGGCTTGGAATTCGGTCGGGAGCCGGACGGTAATGGACCTACAACCCTTGCTTGTGGACTAGCTGCAGA
The DNA here is from genome assembly GCA_008326285.1 of Oryza officinalis. Lineage (NCBI taxonomy): Eukaryota > Viridiplantae > Streptophyta > Magnoliopsida > Poales > Poaceae > Oryza > Oryza officinalis. The sequence continues at coordinate 24,741,460 of BDMV01000011.1, read as the reverse complement.
GCTAACCTTTGTTCTATTGGTTTGGTGGTTTTATTTTTTTTTGGATTTTTATTTTTACGTGCTAACGACATAAGCACCCGCACGAAAAAATCGATTTTTCATGTGCGGGTGCATCATCCGTATGAAAAAATAACGTTTTTTGCAGACACTTTCGGACATACGGCCACCAGCTTGCCACACATTGTCGAAGGATGAGAAGATCGCAATGCTATCATGTCTGGCTGATATTAAGGTTCCTTCGGGCTATTCATCAAGGATCAGTAAGTACGTTAAATTGGAGGATCTAAAACTGGTTGGAATGAAGTCTCACGATTGCCACGTGCTAATCACACAGATCTTGCCAGTTGCTATCAGAGGCATTCTACTCCCCAAAGTCAGTCACACGATCCAACGGCTCTGTGCTTTCTTCAATGCAATCGGTCAGAAGATTATAGATCCCGAAGATGTAGATAAAATGCAGGCTGATATTGTCAATACCTTGTGTCACTTGGAGATGTATTTTCCACTGTCTTTCTTCGATATCATGGTTCATTTCCCTGTTCATCTAATGAAGCAAACAAAACTATGTGGTCCAGCTTTTCTAAGGGAGATGTACCCGTTTGAGAGGTATATGGGAGTTCTTAAGTCGTACGTTCGAAATAGAGCAAAACCGGAGGGAAGCATCATTGAAGGGTACACGACGGAGGAGATTATTGAGTTCTGTATCGATTACATGGCCGAGACTGATCCTATCGGAGTTCCTGCGTCTCGCCACAAAGGAAGGTTGGCAGGCCTTGGCACAATAGGCAGAAAAAGAATTGTACCCGATCAGGCATCCTATGCACAGGCTCATTTCGCTGTGCTACAACATATGGCCGAAGTAACTCCATACTTTGAGGAGCATCTAGCGAAGGTCCGACAGGAGAACATGGGTCGATCAGATACGTGGATCAACAGAAAACATAGTACTCGCTTCAACGAATGGTTCAAGAATCATATCGCACGGAGTACCGATGGCCCAAGTGAGATAATACGAAGGTTGGCAAGGGGCCCAAGCTGGGATGTCGACACATGGTAAGGGTACGATATCAATGGATACACATTCTACACCGTCAAACAAGATGACAAAAGTACAGTGCAGAACAGTGGAGTCCGTATAGATGCATATCAGGATCAAGCTGGATCGAACACATACTATGGCCGCATAGAGCAGATATGGGAGATGAACTACATGAGCTTCAAAGTCCCTTTGTTTCGTTGCAGCTGGGTGAATATCCGCACTGGAGTAAAAGTCGACAGGGAAGGATTCACTTTAGTGGACCTGGCCAAGGTTGGATACGCGGACGAACCGTTCGTCCTAGCGAAGCAGGTCGAGCAGATTTTCTATATACAAGACCCCGCTAACAAGAAGTTGCACGTCGTTAGGGATGGCAAACGAAAAATTGTTGGGATTGACAACGTCGTCGATGAGGAAGAATATAACCAGAATCTTCATGTGAGACCTCAGATCGACCTTGACGATGATCCCGAAGACGAAGTGGCATACGCTCGGTCTGACCATTCGGAAGGCATATCCTTGTAAACAGAGTCTTCGTAGTACTGTAAATTGCAAATAGATATAAGTAATGAAGTATTTTGTACCGGCGCCTAATGATCTGCATATTTTAAATTCATGTGTGTTTTAAAATTTAATAGCAAATTTACACTGTTTAAATAAGGCATAGGTTAATTATAATAATTTTTTAAAAATTAATGACAATTTTAAACTAATTTAATAAGGCATATTTTAATTTAACAGAAATTTTACACAATCTAAAAATGTAATAGCAATTTTAAATCGGGTACAAGTTAATTATAATAATTGTGTAAAATTTAATGGCAATTTTAAACTAATTTAATAAGGCATATTTTAATTTAACAGAAATTTTACACAATCTAAAAATGTAATAGCAATTTTAAATCGGGTACAAGTTAATTATAATAATTTTATAACTTAAATATCATTATTAAATACAACTGATTAGGAATATTTTAATTCTATAGTGGGATGAGCTTATCTCTATCGGGCATATAAATAATTCCCGTAAGAGATGAGCTTATCTCTGTCAGGCGTATTAGCTCTGCCCGTCACGGATGATTGTCATCCGTATCGGGCTTATTGGTTGTGCCCGTCACGGATGATTGTCATCCGTATTGGGCTTCTTTCTTGTGACCGTCACAGATGATTGTCATCCGTATCGGGCTTCATTCTTGTGCCCGTCACGGATGATTGTCATCCGTATCGGGCTTAATGCTTTTGCCCGATGGCGATGACCTACGACTAGGTTTTCTACCGATCCAGATCTGACTCTGGATCGGTAGAAAAACTAAGTTTTTCCTAAGCGCCTCACCGACTAAGTTCACTCCTCACCAACAACTGCCTCCTCCCTCGAAGCGCCTCCTGACCGCCGCCGCCGCCTGCTCCCTCCAAGCGCCTCCCGACCCCGCCGCCGTCTCCTGGACGCCGCCGCCTCCTGCACACCGTCGCCGCCTCGTCGTCGTCGCCGCCTCCTGGACGCCGCCGCCTCCTCGCCCACCCCGCCCGTAGCATCTCCGGCAACATACACCGCTGCCACACCGCCGGCCGTCCAGATCTGGTGAGACCCCGCTGCTCCACTTCTTGTTGATCCCTAGCCCCCCAAAGTGCAAATTAGTGTACATACATATTGATCTGTTTAGGAGGATTGTAGTTTTACATTTTGATTTTCATATATTGCTATTTTGTTGTTTTATTTTCATACATATTGATCTATTAGTGTACATACAAATTTGTTGTTATTTATCTATATGTATCATGCTGACATATAACTTGTATTAATGAAATTTGTTGTACTGACATTTAACTTGTACTGACATAGATATAACTATTTTCATACATATTGATCTATTAGTGTACATACAAGTTTGTTTGAATAAGTATTAAATTGCAATGAATTTAGTGTCAAATTTGTTTGAATTTAGTGTCAAATTTGTTTGAATTTACAAGATATGGGGGCCATTCTGAATTAGACTGCCTATGCATATAAGTTCTGAAATTTGAGACTTTACTAGTTCAGAAATTTAAAACTTTAGTACTTGTTCTAAATTTCAAACTGTACTGTTACCCTGCCACTATTACCTTGTTCTAAATTTCCTGCCACTATTACCTTGTTCTGCTCAGTCCTCTTCCTGCCACTATTACCCTGTGATCTCTTGATAAATGGCCAGTGATGAATGCTCAAAAACAGAACATAAGAACAGACCATCTACACTTATTCTTTTTTTTGGGAACTACACTTGTTCTTTTTTCATACAAACAGCCCATCGACACTTGTTCTTTTTTTTAGGAAGCTACACTTGTTCTTTTTTTTAGGAAGCTACACTTGTTCTTTTTTGCATAATAACAGACCATCTACACTTGTTCTATTTTTTTTGGGCGGGGGGACTTCACTTGTTCTTTTTGCATAAGAACAGACCATCTACACTTGTTCTTTTTTTGGGGGGGACTTCACTTGTTTCTTTTGCATAAGAACAGACCATCTACACTTGTTCTTTTTTGCATAAGAACAGACCATCTAAACTTGTTCTTTTTTTTTGGGAAACTACACTTGCAAATGATTATAATTGATGCACAATTTCTAAGCAAAACTGAGGCCATATCTTAACCTTAGCATAACTTATATACACAACCAAAATAAGTTTTTCTATAAATTTTTTTAACTTTCTTGCCGTACAACAGTTGTATAGAAAATGTCGCAGCAAGGCGAACCCATGTCAGCGACTGCTAGTGGGACAACATCGAGCCGGGCTACTAGGACCCAGAGTAAGATCCATAAGGAAGTGTACACCATAACAGAGGTGGACGATCTGGGATTTCCGACGGCTCCTGCGAAAGCTGTCAAAAAGTTCGCCACAATATGTGGAATCCTTGGGAGGCGGAACTTCACCATATTGAAGGACCACATCGATCTGGTCCCACAAGAAGAAAAAGATGAGGCCTGGAAGCAGTTCAAGGAAAGTTTTCAAGACTCAAGCGGCAGGCTATCCGCAAGATGGGCAACTTGTGGAAAAATTTCAAGACCACGTTGGTCACCGAGTACGTCCTCAACGCCGCCCAGCCAGAACCATTTGGGAAGTACCCGTTCATCTCACGGGTCGTGTGGGAAGAGTTCCATGCCGCAAAGTCAACCCCTGAGTCTCGGGAAAAAAGCGGGGCCTATAGGTGGTTGCAGGAAAAAAACGTTAACCTGCACCGGCATGGCACCGGAGGCTACGCCGGGAAGCAGCACGAATGGGTAAAGGAGGACGAAGCTGCTGCTGAATCTAACACGCCGCCAGTACTTGGTGATATCCCGACCACCCGAGCAAGGAACTGGGCAAGGGCGAGGGTGAAGAAGAATAGTGATGGAACACTAACGTTCCCAAATCCCGAAGATCAAGCGGTGTACCAGAAAATCGTAAGTACCACACGTAGATTATATTTCGGTAGGTTGTATCGTACTCTTGAATAAATTCGTCCTAACTGCATCACAGGTCGACCTGACTGCTGAGAGACAGTCCTCCCAAGAGGTCTGCTCACAAAGACGCGAGGATGACGTCCTCACGAAAGCGTTGGGAAGCGAAGAACACCGTGGACGGACAAGGGGCATTGGCTCCAATGTTCCATGGAAGCTTGGGTTTCCCCAATACGCGTGGCAGTACAGGAAGCACAGGCTTTCAAAGGCGCAGAAAGATGCACGCCTGAAGGCACAACTTCGGGATGAGATTAGAAACGAGCTCCGAGAAGAGTTCGATAACAAGTTGTTACAAGTGGAGGCTCGGGTGGAGGCACGCCTCAGGGAAAGCGAGCCTGCTGCCGCTCCCATAGTAGAAACGAGCCCCACGCAGAGGCGTAGCAACTGCGCATCTACTGGGGCGGCGGCACAAGAAACACCAGCCCCCAATGCGGTGGACCACATAACGGTAAAACCAACACAAAACGTATATGTTCTCCCCTAACCACAGTACATTATTACATATTATAAAGATACGTATGAATCTAATGCAGGGACCCACATCGTGCACCCTAGTCGTTAGGGTGACAAAGGACTTTGCAATTCCTGCCGCAGAGGGTCTAGCGTTCAAGCCCACGCCAGAGACCCGAGTGCATGGGGGGCAGCTGCTAGCCGACCATGCAAAAGTTCAAGTGGACATGGTGAAGCCCGATTGGGTTGGCTTCACTCTCCCGCTCCCACCAAATGACGAGGTTCTGACCCTTGGAGCTGCACGCGGGACCTTTATCCAATGGCCCAAGCAGAACATTCAGATAAATTTAACTCCTAGGCCAGCACCAAGTGCTCGTCCGGCACCGCCACCGCCACGTCCCCCTCCAGCTCTTGTATCTGCCCCTCCTGCCGTTGAAAAAGGAGATCAAGATCTCCAATTGCAGTATGATACAGATTTTGGGGATGACGGACAAGAGGTCTGCAGCAGAGCGTTCCTCCCCCCAGTCTCCACAAAAAGAAAGAGGGCGGCATCTTCTCCACCCAAGCTTGGATCACGCAAAGAGCTGCTGGAAGGGGGAGAGGAAGAGGAAATGTGGAAGGGCCGCTTCTGGCTCCAAAGAAGCTAGATCTTCGCAAGGCGCCGTCAGCTCCTCGTAAAGAATTCACATTAGGCATGCCATTGGTCGGAGACGACGCCTTATCGAAGATGTGCCCTGCATGCAAGGAGTTGCACGGGTACTACATGGAGAGATCCAACGCAAGGAGGAAGCATAGAGAGACCTCCATGATGGGCCAACATGATAGACAGCCGTTCCTCGGCCCTGAAGCCTTTATCGCCGTAGACTTTCAAGATCTATGGGACCTCTACAGGGTGCGAGCGGTCGACACCAACCTCCTTAAGTGCTACTCCTTGTGAGTATTCTTGCATACGAGATATGGTAATAACTATCCTTGTATTATGCTTACCCTAATTCTTGTCTTGCTTCTAGGTTAACTTGGAAGCATGTCCATCGTAATGCTCCCCATGTTGCTTTGCTCGATCCAAGTGTCGTCAACGAGACAACTATGAATTACGATCGAGCCAGCATGGTAGAATATATCAAGGACTGCTTATGGTCCCGCCAAGACAAGGACTTCATTATGTGTGCCTACTCTGAACTGTAAGCGTGTTTCCTATTTACAGTCAAACCTGCGACACGTATAGCTTTAGTATTTAACTTGCAATTTATTAATGTCGCAGTCGTCATTGGATTCTCCTGGTCATAGTGCCGAAGTGGAGTTTGGTATACTGCCTTAACTCCAATATCAAAAAAGAAATATACGATTGGTCGGCGATCGAGGCTGCCTTGAACGATGCCTGGGACCAACACGTGGCAAAAGGCGGGAGGCATAAGGAAGGGCATCCCACACTCGGTCACAAAAAGGACTTTCCAGTACGTCAACAAGTTGGCGACCAGTGTGGGTTCCACGTCTGCCATAACATGAGGAGCCTCGCAGACAAGGTGACATTGCTCGACCTTGAGGTGTGTGCTTCAGTTGTTTATATACATTAGAGAGGAGATAGCACGATTCATACTAACTTTCCAATTATGTAGACTAACTTGACGCCTCGCATGCAGGAAAAACTTTCGGCGATTCCGGAAATCAACTTCAATATCATTAGAGAGGAGATAGCACAATTCATACTAGATGATCTCTTGTCGCCGAAAGGAATGTTTAGAGTCAAGTCCTAGCGGAAAGAAATGATTTTGCGACAAACATTTGGTTTTTGTAAATATTCTTTGTAATACAATTATGCACGTTATTCTGTATATATTTACATTTCTTAATTACATATATACTTGTTCCAATTTATAACTCTGTTTTACAGGTTTTGATGCATGTCGGCGGTTTTGTGAATTGGCTGAGAATTCTGTGAATTGGCTGAGAATTTTGTGAATTGGCTGTGAATTGGCTGAGAAATTTGTGAATTGGCTATGAATTAGGAATGCTGGGAATGGGGTTGCTGGGACTGTCATTTTTTGCAGCGGGCATGGCTAGCAAAGGCCTGAGGCTAGCCAAAAAAACGAATTTTATTTTTTTTGCTGACATAGTCATCCCTGACGGGCATTTTAATAATGCCCGAAAGAGATAATCATCCGTGACGGGCTCCTAAGAAAGCCCGATAGGGATATAGTCATCCCTGACGGGCTCCTAATATAAGCCCGATAGAGATAAGTCATCCGAACCAGGAATATTTTGACTCAACAGGTGGGGTCAAACCTATCGGTGACAGGCTCTTTGGTAAAGCCCGTTAGCGATGGTTGTCATCGGTGACGGGCTGAGTAGTTTGCCTGATTGAGATTAGTCATCCGTGACGGGCTCTACCCAACCTGGTTTGACTTGTATTTCTTGGTTAATCTTATCTGTGACGGGCTATATTGTTAGGCCCGATTGAGATAACGTCCATCCGTGACGGCCTTGTGCCCGATTGAGATAGTTTCTCACATCACTGACCTTTGGTCAGTGACGGGGGCCCTACCCGATAGTGATGAGGGTTAATGCCCGTTAGAGACAGCTGATCCCGCTCTAGTGCATGTTGCAGGAGAATGGCGAACCGCTTTCCCACAGAATTGCGAAACAGGTACCAGTCTCAGGATAACGATGCTGGTACCAGCGGTAACATGATGAATCAATGTAAGATTTAAATAAATACAATATACCTTTACGTTGCCTCTTTGGGTAATCCTTGAGTTGCAACCATCAATCAGAGTCAGCAGCAGCGAAACTTAGCGAAGCTAGGACACCAAACCACTGGCGGTAGTTTGGGTTTAGGGACAAAACTTCAATCTTCATCTTCTTCTAGATCTTAAGCCAAGGGGAGAAAAACAGTAACAATGGGGGATTAATGAGTACTTTCATATCCAGCAAGCCACTAGAAAATGTGTACATGCAAGCTTCAAAAAAAGGTTAAGTTTATTTAGCAAAGCATTTTAAAATACTTTTCAAAGGTCCAAGTGTAGGTTTCAAAAATAAACTTATTCTTCGGAAAGAGGCGTCTCACCTCAATCCAAACACGAGTTGCTTTGCAACAACCCGAGCAGAAAAACCAAATTTTAGCATTTATAACACTTTATCCTTTATTAACTTCTTTTCACTTTCAAAACATAAACCAATATTCTCTTCAACAATCATTCATTAACCAAGTCTCAAGGTTAACAACACCAGGTCCGGTCTTCTCAACCTGCCAACCCAAACTCGGCCATCTCGGCCCTTAAACCGGCCGTCTCGGCCCTATGGTGCCAAACAACACCCCAGGTCACACAGGCTTGTTTCCAACCACAAAGGCTGGTCGTCCGTCACAAAGAAGGACTCTGGTGACGGTTCTCATCCCACGAACCAATTTATTAAATAATTTTTTTAAAAAAATCTACGCTATGGGAATCACCTCATATTTGCCCTTGATCATGGACACGGCTATTCGAACAGTTCAATTAAACCTCTGCAGAGACTGTACGCTTTTCTCACAAGACACAAAGCTTACACCGATACTAGCCGGTACCGGAAGTTCGTGACAAAGCTTTTCCTTAGCCAACCCATAAATGTCCCATGTCACACAGATGAGTGGAATCTCTCGACCAAGCATTAGGCCAGGCTCAGGCCGTTATCTACTCAGGCCCCACCGTATGGACCCCGACACATCCCCACAGCAGGAGATTGCTGTATACTCCACCATCCGGTGCTCCTCAACTACCAACATGCTAGACACCTATGTTTTAGCTAGTTACTCATCTAGAGGCATCCCATTCTACCCGTGTGGTCATACTGTGAGATGCTCGGATGTAAAACCCAAAGAAAGCGGTCCTTATGTGCGACTACGAAACCAAACCACATAGGAGAGGATTCACACCACAAGTTTTCTCCCATAAAATCTTTTTATTTTCAAAGTCACCAACTCCCTGAGTCGGGTTTTATAAAACTTTCACAACCCAAGTTTTTTCACATCGATAACCATGTATAAACCTGATATAAACAAATGGTGTAATAGGACACCTGCACCTAGAGAGCACAAGTATCGAGGTACTGCTGTGGTAGAGCGACAAGGGTTAAGTTTAACAAGGTCCTATAGAAAGTAATGCAACTACATAGGTTGGTCCGTCGGTCGTGTGCTCATAGACCGATGGCCGATCAAATTAATTGTGTACACTAAGCATGCAATCTTGCAAACTACACATTTTATAAACTAGGAGCAATATGATTGAAGAGTGGCTTGCCTTATTGTTGGTCTTCAAATCTTCGAGAAAATCCACGTCCGTTGCATCTCCCGAACGTCCACTACACGATCAAAAAGAGAAAACCATCCAAAATCCTATGAAGTAAATAATAACTATTATAAACTAATAGTGCCATTGGATAGATCTCAATTTTAGAAAAATTATGGAAGTTGAAAGGAGTCAATCGGACTTACGGTTGGAGAGATATGAATTTTGGGAGATTAATATATTTTCTCAAATGTGGAAAAAAGATTTATTAAATTGGAAAGGAATATTCCCAAGGAAATTCCTTAGCTGTGAGGGTAAGAGGGAGGTGTATTGGACTTTGTATCGGTGGGCTTGGCTTTAGCACAAATATGAAGGGGAGGGATACAATGTAGACTTCCAGGGATGGGCTTGAGGTGTAGAGGGACATAATAAAGACTTTGGTGAGAAGGGAGCTGCTTGATGGGCTTCGGCCCAAAGTTGGAGGAGGTATTATAGACTCTGTAGGGATTGATTTTATTGGGTTGGCCCAACGAAAGATGAGGGATACGATACAGACTTTGTTTTTTGTCGGGCGACCAACGAATACAGAGGGAGGTGATGTAGACTTTATTTAGCTTTTAAACCAATGGGACCCACAGAGAGAGTCAAGGGAGTGGGCCCCACCATCTTTTTCTTTTTCTTTTCTCCTTCTCTCTCTTTCTTTGCCTTCTCTGTTGCTTCTCCCGAGCGGAGGAGAGGAAGGCGCCGGCGCGGCAAGGAGCGCGGGGTGGTGGCAGCGCAACTTGCATGGCTGGGCAGCACGGCCGGGAGGCGGCACACTCATGGGCCAGCGTGGCCGCACGCGGCGGCGATGGCTGGCGGGTGCCGAGCGAGGGGGGGCGGCAGGATACGGCGTGGCGCCGGCGTGGGACGACGGCCGGGCGCGGCGACCGAAGGAGGAAGAAGGTTGGGGGGCCGGTGGCTCAACACGTGCCATGTGGCGTGCTGGGCAACAGTGTGGCGCTGGTTGAGGCGGCTAGGCGACTTGGCCGACGCACGCAGCAGGGGCGACATCGGCTTGGGCAGGGCGACGTCGGCCGGGGTGATGGCGCGGCAAGGCGTGCGTGCGATGGCCGGGCGCGGCCGAGGTGGACGACTCGTGCGGCTTGGCCGGACGTTGGGCAGCTCGGCTAAATGATGGCCGGGCATGGCGACGACGTTTGGCCCATCGTTGTGATGGTAGCGGCCACGGTGGTTTGGGATGGAAAGGAGGTAGTGACAGTGGGATGTGGTGGAGCTTGGAGGCCAGGGAGGAAGACAATGGGCACGACGGCTTATATAGCCGTCGTGGCCGGCGAATGGTGATGAAGGCTGCTTGGTCAAATGGGGCGACTGCTCTGTTCGGCTGACGAAAGCGACAAAGCGGCACCGTGAAGGGAGTACAAGGTAGGCAGGGCTTTGTGAACTTGGTTTTGCGCTTTCGGTGTGGATGCATGGCTCATGGTGATGCCGGTGTTTGGGGCTGTTTCGGTGGGTTGGGACCTTGGTGCAAGAAGGTCGTCGGGCAGCAGCGGGCATGGCGTGGTCAGTGGACAAACTTGCTCCTGTGCTTTCCTCTCCCTTCACAATTTTTCTCTGTTGCTGCCTGCTCCTTTGCTTTAATGAGGATGCAGGGAGGTGCTTACCTTGCCCGGCGAGGAAGACGGAGAGGTGGGGGAGGGTCACAAGGCTAGGGCCTGGCAGTGAGTGTGCAGAGAAATTAAAGGATGGGTGCAGGCATAAGACAAGCAGTGAAGTATGCGTGTATAATTTGTTTGGCTTGTTATTGCCTTTTGTGTATAGGGAGGACATGAGTATCTGGCTTTTTGACATGTTTTGCTCGCTGCACTGTGGAAAAGAATGGTGTGCACGAATGTCTGTTTGCTATTGTTTTGCCCAAGGGTTGTAAATATTTTTGGACATGGAAAAGGACTGTGACTCTGATGTCTAATGATTTGTTTGAAATTTTTGGACAGATAGGGAATTTGAATGGACGGGTTTTGGTTTTGAAAAAATAATTTACAACGAATGGAGTGAGTAGAGCTTTAAACAAAATAATTTAGAATGGATAGAAATTGGAGGAATGGTTTAGGACGTGTTTCGGATTCGAAAATCCGAACATGGGGATTTTATTTGGAAAAGAATGATTGGAAGACAAACTCGGCTTTTGCCGGTTCCGTCGGTGCGCGATTAAATTCGTTGGGAGAAATGACTGTTTTTTGAGATGTACATGAGTGGGAAATATTTGTTGGGCGGTAGAAGCCTAAAAATAAATATTTTTAGACCCTATGGATGGAAAGGAGATTATTTCTCGGCACAATCAAAAATTCCAAAATCGAAATTTCAACTGTGTGAATCTTTGGAAGGATTTAGGAGGGAAAACTCGAATTTCAAAATTCGAATGATAGGAATTTAATTTTAGGAGAAAATATCATGGGCAAGATTTTGGGTTCACAAGGAAACGAATCAATCGAGATCTTTGGCACAAAATCCTAAATACACTCAAAGAACCAAAGTTTTGAACATAGGATTTTAATAAAATAGATTTTTTTGACGGGGCGAAAAATCGAGGTGTTACAGCAAAGAACAATGCATACAATTTTTTTGATTGGTAATTATGTGATCCCAAAAATAAATCCATTCATCTTGTGAGTCACAGAGGTGTATTGATTCTATCAGATCATGAAGTTCGTGCCATTCTTGCATTCCCTGCCCTGAGAGAGGTAAATTGAATCTGGAGGACATATTTTTCTGCTGGATGAAGTGCTGGACTGAGACGTCTTCCTCCATTGCAAAAGAAAAGAGGTCTGGAAATCTGTTTTGTAGAGCGGATAGGTTTCATATATCTTTCCAAAACAGTGCCGTTGCTCCACATTGTACTTTCACTTCAGTAATAGATCTGAACAAAGGTATAAGTCTGAAAATTTCCTTCCACCAGAAGGATCCTTTTTCTTGACGTGCTTGTGGAGGCATACAAGAATTGTGCTAATATCTGTTCCAAATGAGATGTACCCATGGCAGATTTTTCGTACTGAAGAACTTGTCTAGATTTTTCATTAGGAGGCAAATGTTCTGAAATTCCAGATTGATTACTGTTGACGGCTGTTAAATACCAAATTTACGTCGTCAATAGCTGCATAAATCCATAAATGTGAGATAACCAACATAGTGGTAGGGCTTAATTCTAACAATTTACGCAAGTGTTGGTATATATTTGGATGTAGGTAACAAACTACTAAAGTTGAAAAGAAATACACATAAAAGAGGGGAAAGATTACATTCCTATCCAAACCCATGGAGTCTTAGGCCCACAAACCCAACAAAATCATATCCAAGTAGGCTAACTCTCGAAGAACCCAAGAGGAGATCCACCTGCCAGGACCCAGGAGAAGGGCTAGGGCCAGATGGGCCAGCCAGGGGTCGGCCGACTCCTGGGTTTGGCCGACCCAGGCCTGGCTCCTATCGGCCACATCTTTCACGTGCGCATAGTTACCGATTTCTTGAGGCGGTTGTGGCCGGTTCTCGTGCAACTACCAACTTCAGGAGGACACTTGGCAAGAGGAGAAGGAAGATACCCTTAGGATACTATGGAGGAACCTCACATGCTTAAGGCTCTTCCTCCTATAAATACCCCCCTCTTCCTCACTTGTAAACACACCAAGATTAAGCTGAATTATAAGAGACTCTTTGTATTCTTTTATACTTAGCATAAGGGAGAGAGTAAGGAAGAAAGAGTTGGAGGAGTTTCGGTGTTGTCGGTATCTCTCTCTATTTCTTTTGTACCTTAACAATTACTTTGTTCCAGTTGAAAGTACTTTATTTTAATTGAGTAATTGAGATTTATCTTGTGAGGTGTATTTCTTAGTTAATTCCTATTTAGCATACTGGAATACTGTCACTAGAAATAGTGTTTACTTTAGTGTTTGATCAACATTAGAATAGTATTTAATAGTGTAGACGTGGTGTCTATATTGTTGAATACCTGTATTTGCTGCGTATCCCACAGTACGTTAGAGGTTGGTGTAGAGGTGGTGACAGCCCTCGAGATCACCGTAGTCCCCCCTGTCCGGGTACGGAGTAGAGCACGATCTGGTAACAGCGAGCAAGCCAATGCCTGAAGTATTGCAATAGGATTAAAGTTAAGCTTTCTAAACGACCTTGTGCCACACTAGAAAATCCTCTCTACCCTTTGGCCTACATTATCTTGTGTCCTTGGATGAACCTGAATAGGAGCTAAACACACACGTTCCCTGTGAAAATTCGATACCTTGGAATACTCCTTGGTGAAGTGCTACAACGGTATTTTCGTGCGCTTGCGGATTTTATCTGTGAACGTAAGAAATACCAACAATTACTCCTAGTCCACTTTTGTTCTTTGGTTTGTAGACTTTCTCCCATGTTGCAAGTGAATTGCTCTTAACTTGTCCATCCACTGATTTCCTCTATAGACAGTGCCCCCTTACTCTATCAATGTGCTCAATGATCTTCTTGGGCAGCTTTAGGGTACACATGTAGTATGTTGGCAGGGAAGACAAAACTGAATTAACCATGTGGTTAGTGTCTGACCATGTGATAAGAAGGAGGTGATCGAGGTTAATCTTCTCTCAATTCTGTCCAGAAGTGGCGAGTATTCTACTAGTCTTGACTTATAGTGCCTAATGGTAGCCCCATGTATGTGAAAGGTGTTTTCCCATTTTGACATCCAAAAGTTCCCGCAAGGATTTTCATTTTTTCCTCATCCACATTAATTGGTATCATGCAGGATTTGTGAAAATTAATTTTTAAGCCAGTGGACATTGCATAGGACTGAAGAATACCTTTGAGGCAGAAAAGTTTCCTTTTATTAGCCTTCATAAGTATCAGTGTATCATCTGCATATCAAATTATTGAAAAAGGCTCATTTGCTAGGGGATGGGTGATGCGAACACATTGTTCATATGAGCTTTGTTTACCATCGATTGCAAGAGATCAGCAGCTAGCACAAAATGCAGTGGTGATAGGGGATCATCTTGTCTCACACCTCTTTTACAGTTGGAAGAATTTTCAGGAACCCCATTTAAGAGTATCCCTTTCATATTATTGTTAGTCCCTTGATTTTTTCTAGTCAACGTTTTTTATGATTTGTTATATGTTTGTTTTGTGTTAAAATTTTTGTTATATTTTTCTATAAATTTGATGAAATTTAAAGAAATTTGATTAGAAAAAAAAGGGCAAAAGATTAATAATATGAAATGGAGGGAATATAATATACTACTCACTCCGAGTTTTAACCGAGGATGTTGACTGTCAGACTTGGACCATTTATCTTACTAAGAATTGATTGTGTAATTATCTTTTATTTTCTTGTGACTTGGTTTATCAATCAATATACTTTAAACATTAATTTACATTTTCCTTTTATCTACACTAAATTTTTAAATAAGAGGAGTGATACGACGTACGTCCAAAAGTCAATGACATAATATATTAGAAAACAGAGTACATATTACGGTTTTGTTGCCCTTCTTTAATCAAAACTAGGATAATTTCGTTATATATGCCGACTAGGATAATTAGGTTCCCTTCTGATATAGAGATAGCAATGCATGTTCAAAACCATATATAGTTTGGAAAATAGATAAATCCATTTAAACTCCATGAACTCTTGATCACTTTGTCTGAAATAAACCATTAAACTGTAAAACCAGATATTTGATATCTCATGACTTTCATTATTGTTCAATTGACCCTCCCAATCACCGATTCAAAGCAGTGTTTTCCTACATAGTGTTGACGACCACAATCAACCCACAACCCTCCCCCACCCCCACACACACCAAGGGGAAAATTAAGCCGACCTCGTGGGCCCTAACAACACGTATTGCCCTAATTTCCATCATGTATGTCGAGTATATCACTGTGTCCATACATTCGCGTCGGATTTCAAGATGCAGAAAGAACTCTATGATATGCTTGGTCAACGAGCCAAAATCGATCGTAAATGTATATATTATATTTCAACGTTCACATCTATCTATCTATACCTATATTAATTGGGCACTTCTTACAAGCTCCCACGTTAACCAGAGAGTTGTGACCGTTGGTTAAATAAGTGATTTAATCTAAACCATGGATCTTCACGTGATATGCTTTTATTAGTTTTAATTCTGTGGGCTCGGTTTAATCTCTGCGTCTAACTTAATTTTGTGGGCTGGGTTGTATCAAAACCCACGTAACTATATAATTCCATTTACTGATTTTAAGCAGATAAGACAGACCTTATCTTCAACTGCATAGAAGGAAAGAGCAGCATTGATCGGCTGTGTACGCCGCATCCAGTTCTCCCTCCCTCTGTCTAGGGCTGTCAACGAGCCGAGCTCGAGCGAGCTCGTCTGTTCAAGTTCGAGCTCGACACAAGCTCGATCCGAGCCTATTGGACCTTCGAGCCTTTAGGCAAGCTCAGTTCGAGCTCGTTCTAGCTCGAGCTCGGCTACCGAGCTTAGTCATAAGTAGTAAAATATATATTTTAGTGATAATCTTTTGATAAGTATAATTATTTTTTAATTAATCCTACTAATAAAAGAGTAGAAAAGGACTAAGATAAATATATTATGCTAACACATGCTAATTTGTTGTGTAAATAGATACTAATATATATTTATCTATTAGTTTATTAAATCAATAAGGTGAACAAATAATATAGACTATACACAGTCAAAGCTCGGTAGAAGCTCGAGCTCGGCTTGGTAAAGCTCGGTAGAAGCTCGAGCTCGGCTCGGTAAAGCTCGCAAGCTTTTGCCTAGGCTCAGGTTCGGCTCATTTGAAGCTCGAGCCGAGCTCGAATCGAGCCTAGGACAAGCCAAGCTCGAGCTATTTGCGAGCCTCGAGCTTTTTTGACAGCCCTACCTCCGTCCGTTGCAGCAGCGGGATAGTCGCGACCGGCCAGCGCTACCGGTGAGTGCGAATTGGAGACCATCGGTTCTCGTGGCAACGACTTCTATCGACGAACCAACAGTCTCCGATTAGATACACTAGCCACCAACCCGTGCGTTGCATGGGTTATTATTAAAAAATTCTAGTAGTTAGCTGATAATGGAAATTTGATTTGCTATAATAGCTTATTATACCTGTTTCGCAGCTCTGGTATTTCAAGAATGTCGGTAAACTTTCACATGATCGATGGTAAAAGAACGATAGTTCGTGCTATTGTTTATAAAACTTTTTTTTTTCTTGTGGATGATATTGAATACTCTATATATAGACAGTGTTGTTATCCTTTTCAATAAATATATAAAACATGCTGGTGAAAAGAATGCAGTGTATTTAATAATGAATATACCTGACATATAATAATTTATTTTAGTTGAAATCACTCAATTCAGAGCATATATCCCAGAACTTGCATGTGTTTCAATTGGTAATGTAAGATATTCAGCCAATGACATCTGTTAAAATAAATAAATATTGAAATGAAGTTCTTTTTATGTGATCGAACTAATTAATTTTACTTCTAGTAAATAATCCTCCGAAGTTAACTATAGCTTGCAAGATAAATATATTTTGTAGGCTATTATTGGTAAATATCCTCACTACTATACAAAACCCTTTTGGTGCTGGTTGCCAAAGCTTTTGTAGCTTGCCTAATCATTGTTTTTCCACTTCCGTTGTGCCGGCTAATTAAGAAGTCATCGGAGCATGTGCTACACGAGCAAGTCAAATAATCATCCAACAAACAATCATCAGTTAGATGTGTTAGATTGGATAGGATACGGTCATCCATATAGTTATCATTAATATAACCCTAATTTGTACTAATTAACAATAAAATAGACTAATTATATCTAATCAACACTAATTTTGATAAGTTAATTACTAACAAACAACAAAATACATTAATTATTGGTAATTAATTTCTAATGATTAAGATTAGCAAAGGTGGATATTCTCATCCAATCAATTTTCCCGGATACGCTCATCTAACATGTTTATGGAATATTCCCTCTCCAGGTCACTCTATTCATCCTTGCCCATCAACCAAACAAACTCCTAATTAACAAGTTCTTCGCATACATACAATAGACTTTTATGGTTTGATTTTACATAGTTCGCAGATGCAGCATTTTATTTTTTTATTGATCTTATTGTACAAAGAAGCAACACAAAAGATGCACAAAAAATAAATTTTACTTTTGATCCTAACATTTCATATGTAAAACACATAAAATTCCCGAACGCCCACCCCCCCGGCATGGCACTATTTTGCTCGAGTTTTTCAATTTTTATTTTATTTTTTGAATTTAGTCAAAATTTATTCAAATTTCAAAACAATTCGGTCAAAACTTGTGCTCCCCAGCGTAAATATGTAAAACGATATTGCAAACCCTATATCTGATTAGCATAGAGAGTTAGCTTAAGATAGAATTTTTATTAGAGAATGCACACGACAATATATAATTAATTAATAGCACCTACAAAACTGCCAACAAGTCAAATTTGATACTCTTGACTTAACATCAGTCCTTGATGAAAGGTAGAAAGGTAATTTTGCTGCACGAACTAGTTTGGGAAAGAAAAAAAAAGATAATAAAAATTTATTTTGGTGTATTAATGTCTACAGACTGTATTATTGTCTTGACAATTATGTGGAAATATTAGTCTCTAGATGCCGTGTTAGTAATACTAGTTGTAAACCCGTACATTGCATGGGCCTTAGTTAGTGCTATTGTTAAAAAAAATAATGTGTTTCATTGATATTGTAATCTAATTTGAAATTTGAATCATGCTATTAAGTCAAAACTCTGATTAATTAAAATAAAACTGTTTTAGTTTTGTATTTAATTTGTTTTCCCATTGGAAATGTTATATTTAAATATTGTCACTATGATTAATTTATTTTTCTTTCGAGAAATCCATTATAAACACAAGTTCTCATATACAAATATATACGGACACCCTATCACTGTGAATATTTCTGAGAGCTGGGTTGATATATCTTAAGATTGACAAAGTTATCATAGGTTTATCAGTGTTTACGGTATATTTTTTAGTACTAATTTAAAAAATAATTAATCGTAAATGTAAGCACATGTGCCGTATATCTATGTGGCAGACAGCAATTTAATTTCATTTGAAAAGGAGTGGCCTGTATATTTGCATCATCCAATGCTTAAATTATTTGATATTCTATCAATCTATTCGTTAGCATGTTAATATGTTATACGTACAGTACGTACACTCCAAGCCTCCTGTGGCTATTTGTACATGTCCTGTTTTACTCCCTGCTGCCAGTACTTTTCCCTGTTCGTTCTATGCCTCTTCAATCCCCAATTTTACTTTTGGCATTGCAGGCCGTCTCAGTGGTCGGAGCGAGGTGGCAAGGTGGCCGCCTCACGGTGGTGTTGGCATGTTTGCTGCGCGCGGAGTCGCGGACGCCAGCCACGCCGCTGGCGAGTGGTTCGTGGGTGCCTCTCACCCCATCGGCCAGCACTCCCTGCTACTATTGGCCGCAAGATCTCACCATTACTGGCGACCTCACCGCTGCTGGAGATGAAGCAAGGTCTTTATGTGTGAAGCCATGTACCTATTTGGTTCCCTGAATGATGTTTGTTGGAATTATATTCTTAGAAAATAAAGACAACCCAAAAAGTGTTGGTTTATAGGAAGCAAACGAATGTAGTGGGAATCCTCTGCAAATTGAACAGGAACTGGATGGGGATATTATTATTTGCCAAGAAAAATATTAGAAAAATTTTAGCCAAAGTAGCCATAACATTATTTTTACTTCTAAACATTAGTTCCGATGAGTTGTCACTCTTCAGCTTTGTTTCTTAGGAGTTTACCAACTCCAAAATATGTGTATTCTGATAACACCGTAAATTTTCAGCTTTGTTCTTTTAATATAGGCTACTTTTGTGAATACAACTTTGCATTAGTACTGATGTTTCTACATTAGCACATAATGATAGTCGGAGTTATATATTTCGAGTGAAAATGTCTTGCAAGATAGGTAGTATTGGTTAGTTTTTTTGGTGTCATATGAAAAACTAACCAAGATGGTTTTGGGGACCGACACCAGACGGGATTCGTTGTTCACAGCCGCAACAACAGTATATACATTCTGACTACCGCCCATGTGGTCGATACTGTGTACAAGGAAGGGATACACCAAGTGAGTGCGCAAGACCTCAACACTGCATTCTTGTTTGGTGTCATATGCACGCATCACGAGGCGTGCCTTAAGGAAATCAACCCTGGTCAGGATGTCTCTCAACTGCCAAGATCATACTGTGATGCACGAGTGGTAGCAGTTGATATCCAAAGAGATCTTCTTCTTCTTCAACCAAAAGGGCCCCTGTGCTTGCAAGATGAGAATGGAGTGTTTGTCACATGCGCTGCCGACCACCCTGTCATCCCAATGGCCGATTTGCCTCCTCAGAAGGATGATGACTCCCTCCTGCAAGGTTGGCCATCACACCGTGTTAATTCCTTCATCTGGGGCCACGCAAGCTATACAGACAGAAGCTATGACGTCCTCACAAGCTCCAACTTTAAGGGCTATATCATGAAGCTTACAGAGTTCCTATACAGACAGAAGCTATGATGTCCTCACAAGCTCCAACTTTAAGGGCTATATCATGAAGCTTACAGAGTTCCCTGAGTTTGATTGCGCTGACGGATTTTCTGGGGGGCCCGTCATAAACGGCGATTCTCAGTGCATTGCTGTATTCCATGCGGTGATGAAGGATGCTAAAGCTGGGTATGCTATTTGTTTCGAGGATGTTAGAGCCTTCCTAGCTACTGCATTGGAAAATGTAAGCTGCTATGACTACTTACAAATAACTATATGCATATTCATGTTCTCTATCTCGTAATATTTACTTAAGGTTTTCATTTTAATTAGTTGCCAGCTGATGAGGATGAGGACGAGGACGAGGAAGAGGATGAGGAAGAGGATGGCGGAGATGATGATGAGTAGGAGGCCGCGGTTGGGTAGACATCTCCTTTTGTCAATGGTAGTAAGTTTCTACTAACTGATCATCTGTATATTTCTTTAAGCATATTACACTCCGACACGTTGTGGACTTGTAGTGACCCACAATTTTACTTTTCAGGTCTTAGGAAGACTGGTTTGTGGTGCGTGGCCAGCTGAGAATACTTACCAGCTGAGAAACCCCCTAAATTAATTAAGCTCATTAGAACTGAACTTTGTCTGTTGACTTCTATTATATCTGTAGATTTCTATTATTGTGATTGTCTTAGACAACAGTGGCAAGTAAGTATCAGTCCATGTCCATGATCTACCTTTGAATTTATGTATGCCTATATTTGGCAGAGAGCTAGACCCCCTGTTTACTCTAGCTAGTAATCTCCTTAGTATAGTATTCTGTTCCTTATTATTGGGAGAGGGCTATAGTCTCTCTCCCGTTGGTATTTCTTGTTTATCCTAAAGTTAATGGCCATCAAGACTCTAAAAGATCTTCCATTCTAATATGAAATGCACCTAGTTTGAGTTCTACATTACTAAAAAAAAAGGAGGAAAACACACCACTTAGTACAAAAGATAAAAAAGGGGTCTTTTACGGTGCCTTTATGAGAGGTTCCATGGTGCATCTTGGTAGTGTACTTCAGCATATGGCAATCAATTATGTTGACTGGACCAGCTCATGTTGCAATTTTGAGTGGAGATTCAGAGTATCGTTTAGCTTAGATTTATATTTGGAATGTCATAGAGAATAAAATTAACAAGAAGTCTATTTAAATACAAACATAGCAAGAACGAAAGACACCATCAAACTCAAGCCATGAGCAAAAATAGCAATGTGGAAGCGGGGTGAGGTATTATATCTTACCTTGTTAAGTTGCAAGTGAAGTTTTTCTATGTTAGGTGAGCGCCGAAGCAAGAACAGTAGTGGATAGCAACCATCTCTCAAAAAACACTCACCGAGCTTCAAATATTTCAGGTTGCTGAATGTCTTACACCTTGGAAAACTACGGATTAACACATTTGACACCACCTGCCAACAAATCCGACAATGTTTTAGGAAAACTATATTAAAAAAACACATATAAGAAACTGTTAAAAGTATGTCGCATACATCTTCATAGGCAGATGGAGAAACCAACTCCAAGCTTGTGACATTGGAAAGAGCAGGGATAATATTGCAGTCAACACCAGAATTTTGGAAAGAGAGTCCAAAAAAGTAAAATGTGGCCCTTTTCACTGATGAGTGATGACACGTCCACAAGCTGAATATTTCTTTTTGGTATATCATCTAAATGCAGGGTAACTAGGTTTGGCATATCTATCATAAGATGCTCAAATTTTTTAGGGAAATGTTTCGTGGTCTCTGTAGTCTGTAGAGTTAATGATCAAACTCTTCAATGATGTAGAGGAATACATGGTGACATTGATGGCACAGCTTTTCAACTCCAAATCCTCTAAAACTGGGCAACCAGAAGAGAGCTTCTTAACAAAACAGTCATCTATAGAGAAATGGCAAAAGGTGCAGCATGCATAAGTGTGCCGAGGTGAACGGAAAGGGATAACCATTGATAGAAAGAAGACTGGTACCACAATGCTCCATTATGCCAAGAGCCCAGGCATTGCTCATAAGGGCATGACAGACCCATGGATGGATGTCAGAATAACCAAGGGAATCATCAGAGTGGTTGCAGGTAGCAGAAATCCTAAGTGCATCCGGCGGCACAGGTCTGCAGTACAGGAGCAAATTGTCAACAAACTTCTGCATCCAGCGGCACAGGTCTGCAGTACAGGAGCAAATTGTCAACAAACTTCTTGAAACTTTTCATGCTGCTGAACTCCGCCGCATCAGCTTTGAGCCACTTTATACATGCCCAGCCATTCTTCCACCTGCATGATAGCACGCTTGTCTGCACTGCCTCTTGCGCTGTTAGATAGAACATGACACAGCGCAGCAGGTCATCTGGTAGGTCACTGATCCTGTCGTGCGTATTCTCCTCACTGTTAGAGGTGGACATCCCTGTATCTGGAAGAGTTTGCTCTATCTGGGCCTCAAGGGCATTCAGTCAAGCAGGTCTTGTGCAAAATGCTGCCTCTATAAAATTAAACAATCACAAGCACGGGTATAAGAGTAAGCAAAAAGTAATATGCCATCATGAATTCATTATCACAAGTAGAAAATGGAAGCAGTTTGAGGCATGAACAAAATAAACAAATTTGGTGGCAATTTTAAGAAAAGGAACATAAAAGCCACTCAATCTTGTCGTGGCTTTTATTTATCCATGAGTGGGGAATGAATCTAGGTATTCGTTGCAGCAATAGTGATAGAAATCGAACGTTACTAAATCACATGATTTGTGTTTTTTTTCTCGCCCATGTGTTCCATTCCAATCCCAGGAGCCGACGAAGCACAGCTGCAGCATTTGCAGTGAAGAGCTCCTACAACCACCTCACGATTTCGCTCAACTGCAAGCGTCTCCGACGTCAACAACCACCACACGACATCGAGCTCGCCTGATTCAGGGTTGCTAGCATACGCCGCGAAGAAGCTAAGCGGAGCAGCGGCGTCGACGGAAAACCCTAGTCGGCGACTAGGGGCGGAAGAATGAAATCGGAGAAAAATCAGGTAGGAGTAGTCGAGTAGACCTCACCAAGAACACGGAGGCGCGCATGTGGTTCCAGACTTGATCGCGGCTGCTTGCCTCCGCTCTCCGGCGTTCCGCGGGCGATGACGACGAGGGGGCTCCGGGTGTCGCCGCCGGCCGCCGGAGAGAGAGGCGACAAATACGAGACCACCGGCACACGCGCGTGATGAAGAGACACCGACAGTGGGTCCCACTAATGGCTTGGCCCGCATGTCAGTCACCGAACTCCTTTGCGGGCTGGCACTCCGTTGCGCGTGAGCAAGGAGTTTTCCGGCCCAACAAATATGGGCCGCACGTAAATCACAGTCCTGCTCAGGCCCACCCACTTCGTGTGCAGTGTGTTGTGTATGTATAATTAACTTATTTACTGTCATGAATGGGCTTTTCAAATTGCTGGAGATGTAATTAAAGTAGTAGTATCATCTTTGATACATAATTCTTGTCTTTATTTCTGTGTTTACTTATATATATTCCAGTTAATATTGCTACACGATTAGTTTACAAACCATTCTAATTTAGACCTAACACACAATTTAACATCTTGATAAGTTACTTGGGTACCAGTTCAACTTAAGGAAACCCTTTCTAGAAAGAAATTTAGATTATTGTTATTGTAATTCGGTGATTTTAGACCGCTCCGAAGAAAAGTTATTTTTGCTCAAAATCTAAAACTATTTTCATTTTTATTGAATCTCTACATTGGCCTTCTCTTCTTACCAAAGTTACACGTCGAACCCCATTCAGCCCATACATTTACTTTGTTCTACCTGACGTCCTCCACCTATGAGAAATGGCAAGCCGACAACAATGTCAAGCAATAGGGTCCAAAGTGAAAAAGAAAAAGAATTAAAGACAAAGAGTCCAAACTAAAAACATAGGCTAAAGGGATGCAAAGTGAAATTTCCATTACAAGAGTGTCTAAACTGAAAAATTTAGGGCTCCTTTGGAATGCAAGAATAGGAATTTCTAAAAGGTTTAAAACACAGGAACACTAGAGACAATACATTTGGATGGTTCACATGAATTGAAACACAGGAATTTTGAAGGAAATCACATGTGGAAGAAAGAGATTAGAAAGGGAAGGAGAGAGTGCACATTGGACTTAGCAAAGGAAAAATAAAATTAGAATTTTGAGCTCATGTTAGAATTCCTATGAAATAAGGGTATAGTAAAGCAATCCTTAGAAATTTTGCACTCTCTGTTCCTATGTTCCAAAGGATATTATAGGGAATTTATTCCCAAGGATCATGCATTATCCTCTAGAAATTCCATGTTTTCCCTTCATTCCAAAGGAGCCAATAAAGAAGAGAGAGGCTTCTTTACCCTTGCACATATATTCCTTTCTTTTACCTAACTAGTACATCAAAAATCAAAATCATCATTCCCTGTTTTCTATTCTTTTTTTTTTGTTAATTCTGCTATTTTCATCCAAATCTTGCTACAAAATTCAAGGCTTCTTTGAAACACATAATGTATGTTTCGTTTCACATGCCCAAGAGCTCTAGAACTCAAGCTTAAAAATTAAGTGTGCGTGCGAAAAACGAGAAAACTGAGTTGAGAAAGTGACCTAATTAAATAACTTAGCCCTTAGGCTGAGTTATTTAGGTCACTTTCTCAACTTATTATTTTCCACGTATACATTTTTCAAACTGCTAAACGGTGTGTGTTTTTTTAAAAAACTCTATACAAGAGTTGTTTTAGAAAATCATATTAACCCATTTTTGAAAAAAAATAGTTAATACTTAATTAATCATGTGTTAATATATGCATCGTTTTGCGTGACGGGAGGGTTTCCAACCCCTGACTGCATGGAAATCTAAAGAGATTTAATTTGTTCTAGTCTTGCCATGTTTTGTGAAATGTTATTCTCTTGAACTTTGATAATGTTTCGGATGTTGAGCGTTTCTTTTTTCACTTTTCAACTTGATGGTATTCTTATTCTTATGAAACCTTTGGAATTTTTTACATGTGCGCTGGTCATTTCGCTGTCAATGGCGTAAAACAAATAACTTGTCAACAAAAATATTTACAATAACAATGAACATTATTAAAAAAAGATAATTTGTTCAAATCAATTTGGATGAAGCGTGTGGCAAATTTGATGATTTGCTAACTCTTTAGATTTTCATGTCCACTCCACTGCATGGCAACGACAGGTGGTGCCCTCTAAGTTAATACGTGTGCACCAGGATGACAAATCATTAAGGATGTGTTCTTTTCTTCACTTTCCTAACTTCTACTCTCCTATTTTTCTTGTGCACACTTTCAAAACGGATAAATGACATGTTTTTTCCAAAAAAGATTTATATAGAAAAGTTGCTTCCAAAATCATATTAATCCGTTTTTCATTTTTTTTTGCTAATATTTAATTAATCATGCTTATTTGTCGCATCGTTTTGCATGTGCGAAGGATTAGTTCCCAACCAACACTAACCAACAGAAACTAAATCTACAATCTGAAAAATATAGGATGAGATAAAGCATATTTCTTGTCAAGAAAAAATAACAGAAAAAATTGGAATCATGTGATAAATTAACGAACAACATGCATGTATTATTTGTTCAAAGATGCCAAATGCTGAAACAAAATTGGAGTGCACATATATTATTCAGACAATACATTGCTGGATCCCAGCAAAAAGAATATACCTATGGGGATTACATATGTTGGACCAGAGGGTACGTGCGGTCATCTTCCTTGAGATAGGTGATGGTGCGGATAATTGTGCCAGCAGTTGATAGCTGCTGCAAGTCCATGGTCCATCCTGTTCGAAACCAAGCAGATCATTGGTGAGGACGTCATAGCTTCTGTCTGTATAGCTTGCGTGGCCCCAGATGAATGAATTAACACGGTGTGATGGCCAACCTTGCAGGAGGGAGTCATCATCCTTCTGATGAGGCAAATCGGCCATTGGGATGACAGGGTGGTCGGCAGCGCATGTGACAAACACTCCATTCTCATCTTGCAAGCACAGGGGCCCTTTTGGTTGAAGAAGAAGAAGATCTCTTTGGGTATCAACTGCTACCACTCGTGCATCACAGTATGATCTTGGCAGTTGAGAGACATCCTGACCAGGGTTGATTTCCTTAAGGCACGCCTCGTGATGCGTGCATATGACACCAAACAAGAATGCAGTGTTGAGGTCTTGCGCACTCACTTGGTGTATCCCTTCCTTGTACACAGTATCGACCACATGGGCGGTAGTCAGAATGTATATACTGTTGTTGCGGCTGTGAACAACGAATCCCGTCTGGTGTCGGTCCCCAAAACCATCTTGGTTAGTTTTTCATATGACACCAAAAAAACTAACCAATACTACCTATCTTGCAAGACATTTTCACTCGAAATATATAACTCCGACTATCATTATGTGCTAATGTAGAAACATCAGTACTAATGCAAAGTTGTATTCACAAAAGTAGCCTATATTAAAAGAACAAAGCTGAAAATTTACGGTGTTATCAGAATACACATATTTTGGAGTTGGTAAACTCCTAAGAAACAAAGCTGAAGAGTGACAACTCATCGGAACTAATGTTTAGAAGTAAAAATAATGTTATGGCTACTTTGGCTAAAATTTTTCTAATATTTTTCTTGGCAAATAATAATATCCCCATCCAGTTCCTGTTCAATTTGCAGAGGATTCCCACTACATTCGTTTGCTTCCTATAAACCAACACTTTTTGGGTTGTCTTTATTTTCTAAGAATATAATTCCAACAAACATCATTCAGGGAACCAAATAGGTACATGGCTTCACACATAAAGACCTTGCTTCATCTCCAGCAGCGGTGAGGTCGCCAGTAATGGTGAGATCTTGCGGCCAATAGTAGCAGGGAGTGCTGGCCGATGGGGTGAGAGGCACCCACGAACCACTCGCCAGCGGCGTGGCTGGCGTCCGCGACTCCGCGCGCAGCAAACATGCCAACACCACCGTGAGGCGGCCACCTTGCCACCTCGCTCCGACCACTGAGACGGCCTGCAATGCCAAAAGTAAAATTGGGGATTGAAGAGGCATAGAACGAACAGGGAAAAGTACTGGCAGCAGGGAGTAAAACAGGACATGTACAAATAGCCACAGGAGGCTTGGAGTGTACGTACTGTACGTATAACATATTAACATGCTAACGAATAGATTGATAGAATATCAAATAATTTAAGCATTGGATGATGCAAATATACAGGCCACTCCTTTTCAAATGAAATTAAATTGCTGTCTGCCACATAGATATACGGCACATGTGCTTACATTTACGATTAATTATTTTTTAAATTAGTACTAAAAAATATACCGTAAACACTGATAAACCTATGATAACTTTGTCAATCTTAAGATATATCAACCCAGCTCTCAGAAATATTCACAGTGATAGGGTGTCCGTATATATTTGTATATGAGAACTTGTGTTTATAATGGATTTCTCGAAAGAAAAATAAATTAATCATAGTGACAATATTTAAATATAACATTTCCAATGGGAAAACAAATTAAATACAAAACTAAAACAGTTTTATTTTAATTAATCAGAGTTTTGACTTAATAGCATGATTCAAATTTCAAATTAGATTACAATATCAATGAAACACATTATTTTTTTTAACAATAGCACTAACTAAGGCCCATGCAATGTACGGGTTTACAACTAGTATTACTAACACGGCATCTAGAGACTAATATTTCCACATAATTGTCAAGACAATAATACAGTCTGTAGACATTAATACACCAAAATAAATTTTTATTATCTTTTTTTTTCTTTCCCAAACTAGTTCGTGCAGCAAAATTACCTTTCTACCTTTCATCAAGGACTGATGTTAAGTCAAGAGTATCAAATTTGACTTGTTGGCAGTTTTGTAGGTGCTATTAATTAATTATATATTGTCGTGTGCATTCTCTAATAAAAATTCTATCTTAAGCTAACTCTCTATGCTAATCAGATATAGGGTTTGCAATATCGTTTTACATATTTACGCTGGGGAGCACAAGTTTTGACCGAATTGTTTTGAAATTTGAATAAATTTTGACTAAATTCAAAAAATAAAATAAAAATTGAAAAACTCGAGCAAAATAGTGCCATGCCGGGGGGGTGGGCGTTCGGGAATTTTATGTGTTTTACATATGAAATGTTAGGATCAAAAGTAAAATTTATTTTTTGTGCATCTTTTGTGTTGCTTCTTTGTACAATAAGATCAATAAAAAAATAAAATGCTGCATCTGCGAACTATGTAAAATCAAACCATAAAAGTCTATTGTATGTATGCGAAGAACTTGTTAATTAGGAGTTTGTTTGGTTGATGGGCAAGGATGAATAGAGTGACCTGGAGAGGGAATATTCCATAAACATGTTAGATGAGCGTATCCGGGAAAATTGATTGGATGAGAATATCCACCTTTGCTAATCTTAATCATTAGAAATTAATTACCAATAATTAATGTATTTTGTTGTTTGTTAGTAATTAACTTATCAAAATTAGTGTTGATTAGATATAATTAGTCTATTTTATTGTTAATTAGTACAAATTAGGGTTATATTAATGATAACTATATGGATGACCGTATCCTATCCAATCTAACACATCTAACTGATGATTGTTTGTTGGATGATTATTTGACTTGCTCGTGTAGCACATGCTCCGATGACTTCTTAATTAGCCGGCACAACGGAAGTGGAAAAACAATGGTTAGGCAAGCTACAAAATCAAAACAATATGAACAGACTAGCGTTTCACATTTTTAAAGCAAACTGCACATAAAGAAACACCGCATTAGGTTAATTTTTAGAAACAGTTATTTCAGTGTGGCCTGTTTGGCAGGGCTTTAGTTCCAGTTCCACCTTTCCTAGAGCTAAAGTCTAACCAAACGATTTCAGCGCTAAAAAGAAAGATAGTGGGCTAAAGTAATTAAAAAAAATTAACTACAAAGATTGAGCGGGTTCAGATTATTGCATAACTCTACTCCAATCTCCGTTCCGGAAGGCTGAAGTTAGATTGAGAAGTCGAAACCCTGCCAAATAGACTACAGGGGCGATTCTAGCAGGTTGGCTCTGTTAGGGTCTAGCCTAACCTCTGATTTTTGCATGCTGTGTGAGCTCTATCTGCAGTCAACTTGAGGGAGAAGATGAACACGAGCGATCTATGGGGAAAAAGAAGCTGAAGCGGTAAGCTGTGCTCTTGTGGCCCTGTTTGGGGATCTTAAGATTCTGATAAGCAGCTGGTTGGTAGCCAGTTTTTAAAAATCTGAAGGAGCTAGAAATTTCAACTTCTGCCTTATAGTTCATTTTCTGGATTCTATAGTTATAGTTTCTCAGAATCTGGATGAGAATTTGTACTGTTTTGGGAAGCTAGAGCTTCTGGGAGAAGCAACAACAGCTAGAAGCTTCCCCAAACAGGATATGTGTCTTGGCCCATTTGATGCCACATAGTGCAGGCGGGTCCATAGCTTAATTGTGCAAGTAGCAACCCCATTGCCCATTCGACTAGGTTGGATTTGGAATTGGCAAGCGCTGCGGAGGCGGTGGCAGGGACGACTGCTCGGTAGCTGGTGGCAGCGTGGCCACAAGACGTGGGCGCAAGGCAGCTACGCGAAATCAAGGTTGTAGGATCAAACAACAAGAACTAAGCCTACTAATGGAGGTTGAATGGTAGAAACACCAAAAACTAAAAATTTTTAGCGAAATTAAAAGTTATCCTCGAAATCTGATAGAAATCGGTCTGACCGGCGTTGAATCTTCGGTATGACCGGTCCGGAACCTCCGGTTTGATCGACGTAGATGTGCTGGTCTGACCGCACACCGACCTGCCATCGTCGGTCCAATCGTCGTGTAGTTGCCAGTCTGACCGCTGGTGATTCACCAGTGTGACCACCGCATTCGAGCAAAACACAAATCGAAGACTTTTGAAAGTAGATTGAGCTTTATTACTTCTATTCGTGTTTACAAAGTGCAACAACAGCACTCCTCTCACAAAATTCGATTAAACTCGAAACCCTAACTTTTCTCTAAACTCAACTCACACAAAATCAATACCGGGAGGCCTCAACCCCCTCTTCTATTTGTACCTGAAGTAAGCAGCCTAAAAGTCACAAATCAAACTTGCACAACTCTCACAAGATTTTTATCCATTTCATCATATGGTGGCAGAGTCCCTACCCACAGTTTTTCAGGGCATTCCCAATGAAACCATAGCTACGGTAATCGAAGCGCTCTTGCAAACTTCTACATGTTCAATATTCCCATCCCTCCTAGCTTTGTAGGTGAGCACACCGTTAGCCCATTTACTTTGCACTTTCCTCCTGATGATATCTTCATCTCTAGCTCATATATAGAAACTTTCTTCTTATCTTGTCCATGTCTTACAAAAATTGCTCGATATGACTACGAATCGGGCGCCCGCTCCGGGAGCAAAAAATCGGGTGCCCATCCCAACCGTCGGATGCACGGGATGCATCTCGTCCATCTGATTGGCATCGGACACATTTAATATGGTGTAACATTTTGTCGGCACTAGTTGAAACAAATGACACTATCGGCATGGCTGGGTACGCGGGGTCATCGTTGCATGCGGAGGGGAAGCTCCGCCGGCGCCGCTGTCGATGCTACATGTCGGCCTCTGCGCTGCTGCTCCTTCCTCTCTCAGCTGCACTGAAGGAGAGCTGCAACAACCGCCGCCACACGGCCGCTTCACCCCCGCTACTCCACCCCTCTCTCTGCCGTGATGCAACGCCGACAGTCGCCGCACGCCAACCACTTCAACCCCGCTTCTCCGTCCCTCTGCCCCTCTCTCCGCCGCATTGCAACATCGACCGCCGTTGCTTCGATCCTCTCTACGCCCCTCTGCAACATGTCGCACTTGATTAGGCGAATAGATGAACAATCGTCCCGTCCACCGACGGCAGAGGGTTCCATCAGAGCGCGGCCGGTGATGAGTTCTTCGAGTGGTAGTCGTGGAGCGTTCTTAGCTCCCCTCTCGCCCCAGGATGTGTCGCAATTACAGGTGAGAAGAAAATTTTTTGTTTATAATGGGTTGTTGCAGTAGATTGATTTGTTCTAGTGGATATGATTTGTTCTAAAACACATGTTGGCCTTTCTGTTTGCCTGTGGATTACTAAAACATATTACTAAAAATGATAGGTAAACCATGGAATTTCAAAACTAGCAGTGCTCCATGTTTTGTTCCCAGTGCATATATGATTGAAACAATGTTATACAACTTGCTGGAAGATGTTATATGAATACAATGAAACATTATCCTCTGACTGAGTGAACTATTGAGCAGATTACATCTTTTAGTGGACATGTTGTGGCGGCGAGCTCATCTAGTCAAAGCAATGTTGAATTGTCTGCCTATCACAATTAGAATACACCAAGAATGGGTGAAATCCATGATTTGACACATTACCCTATGGTGACACATGCAACTTTTAAAAAAAAATTGTTTTGTAGGCACCATGTGTTATATGTTTCTATTTGATATAATAAAAAAGGATGTATTACAACATTGTTTGTAGATTGAAGATGGAGGTAATACAAATGATATAGATATTGATGTTGCTGGTAATGTTTTTGTATACATTGATGAAGATGAAGAAACAGATGATGAGGACCAAGCTGAAGCACAAGAAGAAGATGTAGTATGCTCTCTGCCGATTGTTCCATATGTGAGCATGGAATTTGACACTGTCGAGGAAGCAAGAAATGTGTACAATGCTTATGCTTACAAATTAGATTTTGGGATAAGGATAGCATCATTGAGAAATAGCAAGGTTGGTGATAAGGGGTTGATAAGAAAAGATTATGAGTGCCCACATGCTTGTAAAGGCGCTGAAACAAGCTGCAACAATGAAGCTGAAACAAGTGGTATGGATGCTGGTTTAGCCCCCTCAACAATGGCAGAGCAACAAGAAAGTGTTGTTGCGGGGAGCAAGAGAAACAAAAAAAGTGGGTTGAAATTACAAGGTGATAGGAAGCGAAGTATTATTGTGAGGTACGATTGAAAAACCCATATGACAATAGGCTTAAGAGAAGGCAAGTGGAAGGTAACAGCGTTTCAACCAGAACACACACACCCGATGGTCAAGCGTCGTGGGAGAAGGATGTTCTGTGGATCTTATAGGCACTTACCCACTGAAGGGAACTTGAGTTTCACATCAAAGGATGTGTCGAATGCATGATCAAAGTTGAGAAAAGCAACATCATTTAGAGACATGGCAACAATAATAGACTACTTTCAACAAGTACAGGCTGAGAATCCCACTTTCTACTATATGGTGGAATTTGATGAAAAAAATGTGGTCAGGGCTCTATTTTGGGTCGACGGCGGGACAAGAAAGTTGTATGAAAGTTATAAGGATTGTGTTTTCTTTGACACAACATTCATAACTAACAGGTTTGGCATGCCCTTTGCACCTATAGTGGGTATCAACAACCACTTGCAGACTATACTTCTGGGGTGTGCGCTTGCAGTTGATGAGACAACAGAAACATTTGTTTGGATATTTGAAGGATGGATGCAAGCGATGAGTGGAATTCCTCCAGGATTGATTGTAACTGATAGAGACAAGGCTATGAGGGCGGCAATAGAGAAAGTGTTCCCTGCTGCCATCCATAGATGTTGCATATGGCATGTGACTAGCAAGATGGATCAGCAACTATTGGCTTTGTACAATACAAAAAAGGGGTTCCGAGCTGCACTATATGCTTGCATTTATGATTCAGATTCGAAGGAACAATTCAATGCATCGTGGCAACAAATGCTTAAAAAACTTGTGAAAACTAGGTACATGTGGGCACCTCCGTGGTTCAGCACAAGTTTTTTCACCCCTTCATTGGAATGACGGGGAGGTCAAAGGGGCTTAACAACCTTTTCAAGATCTTTATTCACTCGCAATACTCGGTGTGGATGTTTGTGAAACAATACGAGCATATTGTGGAAATGAGGCTTGAGCGTGAGGAGTACGAGGGCTAAAAAATAGAAACAACAGAGCCAATGTTTTGGTCAAAGTACCCCTTTTTGCAACAAAAAAGTGAAACTTAAATTTGTCATTTATAATTTTTTTATGAAACATAATATTGGTGTTGTGTGAGACATCATGATTATATGTGCTGAAACAGTATTCTCGGTGTGTTGCAACATTCCATTGCAGATACCAAATTGAGAAGCAAGCATCTAGGTTTTACACAAGGAGGTTTTATGTGGATAAGTTTTAGCCTGAAATAGAAAGGACAACTGCTCTTAAAGCAGAAAAAGTGACAGAATGATGTACAAAGTTTGGGCAAGTGAATCCACAAGCGCAACAAAGATGTTCATGGTACAGGTTGATAAAACTGGCTCTCAATATCTTTGCTCCTGCCACAAATTTGAGAAAGATGGGCTTCTATGCTCACATATTCTAAAAGTAATGGATAGGATGAATATCAAGGAAATAACCCAGCAATACCTGTTGAAAAGATGGTCTAAGCAAGCAACATTACAGATTGCTCAACCACACAGTGTGCCTGAGCCATCGTTTGGTGTTCCAACAACAAACAAGTTGAGATTCAATGCATTGTACAGGAGTATGATGGACCTAGCTTCAAATGCTTGTGCGAACAAATAGACGTACATGATTGTTTCAGCCGGAGTGCAGAACCTAAAAGCAATGGTTGTAACAGCTGCATCTACACCAACACCTACGCAGCAACATAGCATGCCTGATCAAGAAGAGGTGTCAACAACACCTAGAAACCCGCCTATGAGGAAAAGGAGAGGGAGGTCGCCAAAAAAAGTGGAAAGACACAAACCAATAGGAGAGGTGATAGCTGAAAAGAGCAAGAAAAGGAAGACAAAAAGCAAAATCAAGTGCTCATATTGCCAAGAGGATACTCATAATGTGCAACCATGTCCGTACCTGAAGATGGCGAGCATGCGGGAAGCGCTGCTCAATCAAAAACTGGTGCAAGCAACCGAATTGAGGCTGTGAGAGAACTTAAACACAACAGGTGTCGTTAAACTCAGTTTGAGGGCTACATTTTTATGTGATGCGGCAATGTTTTTTAACTTTTTTATGTGAAACAATTTTTCATAATAGCATGGAACAAACATATTTATGGACTGAGACAAATCATATGTTGATGATACAACAAAAGTTATGTGGGCACAATATAGTTGAGACATTGATTTTACTACATGTTATGAAAAACAAGCTATATTCAGTATACAATGCCTAAATGTTGTATATGTTTTCAAAAGATTTGAGTGAAACAAACATACAGTGATTGCTGAAACAAACACATATTAAGTGCTGACACTTATATGCAGCATTTGCTGAAACATGCACACAGTAAGCGCTAGACATACACACATTATAAGTAATGAAACATACCACATTGAGTGAAGAAACATACACAATGTGAGTGCTGAAACATATATATAGTGAGTGCTGAAACATTTTGCCAAACAACACTGAGAATGCATAACAGTGCATATATATTTTCATCTTTCAAAAGTATCATCCATAGTAAATCAGTACATTTCAAATGTCATCCACAGTAAAAATGAGAACATATAATTTGGGTTCTTTCCCACAAAATGACTAGACAAAAAAATCCGGTAGATTAAGGAGGGGGGAGGTTGGCCTAATCCCTAACTAGTTTGATGGCAGTAGACTATAGTCGACTGTGGCTAGGTGCAAATTGACCATAAAGTATGTCATCATCTTCTTGTAGGTCTTCATCGACTTGTCATCAAAATAGGCCATCTTTGTTTCATCCCAATTGTCAGCATACCTCATGCAGAAAAAGCCTGTTAACGCCAAAATTTGGTAAGCCCCGAAATCGACATTGGTCTAGAGGCAGTATCGGCTTCAGAGTCCTGGAATGAGCCGATGGAAATTATCAACCACCAGTTGTTGGATTCTTGATGGATTCGGTTAAGGAAATTAATTAATTAAAGGAAGCTTATCCAGAAGAGACTGAGTTCAAAGAGCATGTGTCATGGCAATTTATTTATTAATTAGGCAGAGTCAGTTAGTTTCCTTTTATTTTTAGGAAAGTGTGTTTAGTGTCCGATCAGGACTTGTATCTATTCTTTTATCTTTAGAAAATTTTGAGTCGTGTCCAATTATGACTCTTATTGGCCTATAGGTATTAATATGTACACCCAAGATCCTTGTAAATTATTTTCACAGATCAATACAACTTTCGACGCATCGCCACCCTCTTTTCCGAGGTTTCTTTTACTATCGGTGGAACTTGGCACCTAATGCGGGGTTGCATTGGCTTCGATCTCCGGTGAAGGGGTAAGTCCTAAGTTCCGCCGGCCCTGGTGAATATATCGGCCTCATTGGTATTGTTCAAGGCTGCATCGCTTCGATCTCTTGGATCGCTCTAGTTCAGTTGATATATTTGCCTACCTGATATTTCAATTCTGTTTTAATTGCATCGTGTTTAGAGCTTCATCGGTTTAGTTGGGACTATCTCAGTTAGGTCCGATATTCTGTCCTAGCCGATATAGCTGTACAATTACAATGTTGTTTTAAATAGATTTGTTATATCCATCACGTTAGCATAGATCAATTGGCTTACCTAGCTTATTTGATCAGACATAATCTAGAACTGTCTCGATTGGGTTCGATCTTCTATATTACTGCTGATAATTTAAGTCTTGCTAAGTTTATAGATTTGTGCTACGTTTTATCAGAGTGCTAGATGATAAGTTAACTTAACATCAGACTTCCAATCGATGTATGTTTTAATCATCGAGCCTACATCGAATATTCTATATCAATATTGGCCGATTGGTTTGTTGGATATTTGCTTCGTTATATCTATATCGGCTGATTGGTTCATTGGATATCTACTTTGTCATAATTATATCGGCCGATTGGTTTATTATCTTATTACATTATGATTAGCCGAGTACCTTTATATTATTATTTATCCAAGTGTCAGAATCTATATCGGACATATAGCCAATTGTTTAAAATCCTATCGACATCGGCTTGTTAGCCGATCGGCTCTTTGGTCATCAACATATTTTATCTTGTCAGTTGCAGGATCAAACTGACTGACACACCTGCATCTCATCAAAATTCAGGACATGTACTGGAGCTAAGCAAATCTCTCAGGCCTTTGTGTGTTTGTCGACATAGTTCGTGTCAACACGGATTTGGCACCGTTGGCTAGGCGCAGATTTTTCGTCAACAAAGCCGCAGTTGAACTTAGAAAAAAGGTGACAGTAAGGGGTGAACAATAAAACATCGGATCGGAATTGTGTTATGAAAAATAATGAAAAAGATTGAAAAGCAACTTACAAATTGTTCTGTAGTGGGTACTATGATGGAGAGTAGCTTTGAAACTTTGATATGTCTTTTAGGCCAATTTTAGCATCGAGTGCGACCTTGGAGAAGTTAACCAACTGCATTGTATAAGAAAATATTGATGAAACATTATGTTTGGGGTGTATGAAACAAATTAGTATGTTGTGTTGAAACAGATGAAAAACAGTAAAGTGAAACATGCTAATAGTGTGATATTGTTAGGATCGGTATACGCTATAGAGGGGGGTGAATATAGCAGATGAAATTTTGCCCCCTTAAAAATTCCTACCCAAATTCTCCCTCAGAAATCTTGATTAGATCGTGGCTATAGAACAAGCCAGATCTAAGCAGATGAGACAAAAGCTTGCTAGGTTCAGGAGTTCAACGTCTTCAAATGTTCTAAGACAGATGAGGTTGCCTTTACCGTCATGGCAAGTCAGGAATTGAGATAGGAGGAGAGAGATCAAAATAGACGAAGAGAAAAGATTGCAAAAACTTGCTAAGTTCAGGAGTTCAACCTCTTCAAGTGTACTGAGACAAATGAGGTTGCCTTCACCATCATCGCAAGTTAAGATCCAAAAACTCGTAGAATTTAAATTGCGGAATTTAAATTGCTGAAAGTAATGCGAAATTTAAATTACAGACAGTTAATGAGGAATTTAAATTGCGGAATTTAAATTGCAGTAAGAAATGCGGAATTTAAATTACAAAATTTAAATTGCATAATTTAAATTACACCGAGGCAAATATGAAAATTCTCAAAAATAACATTCATCCGGTGTAAATAAAATTCGCTCACTAGAGCAAACATACACCTTCACAATACAAGATTTAAACTAAAAAAAATCCTTTGAGGCAAATAAAAATATCTCACAACTCACAAAAACATTACTTCAAAATTAAGCACTCAAAAGAGCACCCCAAAAGCTTTAATCCTCTCGTGCCTCAACCCCTCTATTTATAGGCCATGAGCACCATGGGAAAACCCTAAAAAGCCCTCAAAACTTGACCCCTACTCAGCCTATGCAAAAAGCCTAAATTACCCTTGAAACTTGACCCTTACTCGGCCTCTTTTCAGCCAGTGGATTCAGATCCGACACTTCAAGAGCAGCCACGTCCTCGCGCTGTACTGTCTCCCGCCCAAGCCGAGTGAAACCGTGCTCCTGCGCGTTGAGCTGGGCTTCGATGCTGTCTTGGGCCATCATGCCAGATGGCCAACTCGGGTTGGCCTCCTTGCCAACCGAGCCCATCAGTCCACATGCCATGCACGGCATTGGGCCATGTACACACATGCATAGCCCAAACATCACAAGCTAGCTAGCTTGACTATTGCACTAATGCCATGCAACTAGCCACCTGCACATGCACGCATGCACAAACCCAAGCACTGCTTGTTACAGTACCTTGTACACTGTGATGCTACTTGTTTTTTTTCTTTCTTTTTAATTTTTCTTCACAACACTTGACGCTTGCACATCCACCCTTGTGAAGCATTTTGCGAAGATCTCCCATCACGATGTTCGTTCATCGTGCACTGTCTCAAAATCAACCTTGTCACCCGACTTCCTCGATCGTTCTGGACCTCAACTCCTTCTTGAGTTTAGTCTCGATCTGTCGTTGACCCAGGTTAACTTCGATCACCTGCACACATGAAAATCAACCGTTGTTCTGGTACAGATAACTTGACTTGACCATTGTTAGTTTACGTACATATTTTTCTCATACTTCACCAATTTTCCATCACACGAAAACCAAAAATACTTCATGGTTTCATAGATATAGGTACCAGGTTCTGAGAGTAACTTGGCCAACTCTGAATCAGGGCCCTTGTTTGGGTCGAAATAATTAATCTGATTACGCAGCAGGTT
This sequence comes from Oryza officinalis, assembly GCA_008326285.1. Lineage (NCBI taxonomy): Eukaryota > Viridiplantae > Streptophyta > Magnoliopsida > Poales > Poaceae > Oryza > Oryza officinalis. The sequence continues at coordinate 24,703,452 of BDMV01000011.1, read as the reverse complement.
GATGCATACCAACACCCAATGTCTGTTTTTTATAATTGGAAAGAAGAGCTAGAAAAGAACAAAAAAGGAACTACTGCCAGTAATTGGATGCAATTGTGCATTGAAACAATAAGTGTGTGTGGTCTAAGACAGTTCAGGCTGTGGTGATGCAACAATGGTGAGTGGTGCTGACAAAGATATGGCCAGAATAAAGAAAAAAAAAGAAACATACCAGATCCTATTTGGCGAGTTTCTCCTCTTTGTTAATTGTCTGAAACCTTTTTAAACAGACCTAAAACTTGAAGTTCTCTGGCTTAGCAATCAATTGACCCTAAAAAAACAAGCCATCACTTCGAGCACACCTGCCACATAAAACCGTGTGCCAAAAATGGAGAAAAAAACCTAGAGAATAGCAAAAGGTACAAAAATACCGTTAAGATAGGAGAGAACACATATTTTTTTATGTTTGATTGCATCTTGCTCTCTTCTCTACATTCCACATTGAATATCTCAATCCAACAAGCCATAACTTCATTGCTTATCTCACCTCTAGGTTTATTGCATCATGAAAATACTCAAGTGAAACATGGAATCCACCAATCTCTAAGAATGGAGGTGGTAGCCTGTTATAGTGAATAAGGAATTATTGAAACTTATATGTACAATGTGATGTAACAAACTCAAATTTTATGGTAAAACAAACATGTATAATACAATGGAACATACAGATAAAATGTTGTGAAACAAACATGTGTAGTGCACTGGAACAGAGAAATGCAGTGTGCAGGAGTCATACATGTACAAATGTTGATGTAGCATATTTAAAAAAATATGGTAAAACAAACTTGTGTAGTATACTAGAACAAACAAACACATTGTTCTGACACATCCATGTGCAGCGCACTGGAACATACAAGCAGTTATGAAACATCTGATGAAAAAAAATATCTAGATGCTTAAGAAAAAGGAAAATTTGAAAGAATTACAACTTACATATCATTAGGTGCATCCTTTTTCCTCCTATTTTGTGTGGATGTCATAACACATCTCGTGTAAGTATCATCCACTTCTGCCATGGTCTTCATCTTCTTCTCATCTGCACCACCGTCATCAATGTCCTTTCTTGCCCTTTTCTTCCTATTTTTTTTCTCATGAGTGCTTAGGCCACTACTTACATCACTTGCAAAGCGAAAAAGGTATTTGTAGTTAGCGACCAAAAAATTCATCAACAAAAATGAACCAAAAAAAAGATAAATGGTAAATGTTGTACCTGCAGGCAAAGACAAAATAGCTATAGTAGATGTATTTGCCGCTGACGGAGACTGACGCACTGTAGAAGGAGACCTTGCTGCTACCGGAGACTGAGTTGCAGGAGAAGGCGACCTCGCTTCTGGGGAAGGCGATATCATTGCTAATGGAGAAGGAGGCCTATCTGCTGCTGGGGACTGAACTGCTGGAGAAGGCGGCCTAGCTAGTGCAGGAGACTGAGCTGTTGGAGAGGGAGGCCTAGCTGCTGCTAGAGAAGGCAGCCTTGCATCCACCAGTGAAGGTTGTTCTGGAACAATTGGGTCCATCAAGTCTTGTGTGGAAATGTATTCTGGATTGGTTTCATCAAAGAGGTTGAATGATGGTGCATCACAACCTTCGCTTAGTACAGGGCTCTCAAAGTGGCGTGCAATAATGAAACCTGAGACAGATGGGCTGCCGCGGGCGCTATCAGTACCGCCTGAACCATCTTTGCTTGGGACTGCAACATCCTGGGGTGCATCACCATGGTTGGTGTTTGTTGGGTTTGCATCAACAACGCCATTGTCTGCTGACAGCATCTCTTGCACCTAGCGCAACACTTATCTCCGAAATCATTTTGCCTACCCTTTTTGCATGTAGATCCATCACGTACTTTTTGAACAGGTCAAGAGCTGATTTGGTCTCTTCACGCCACTTGATGCTATGTTTGTGGATGATAGTTTTTAGGCTTGACGGCAACTGAAACATGTGAAACAGTGATGCTCATTGAGATGAAACATGTCAACAACGCAACATCCAAAATTTACCAAAAAAGAAAAAAGAAGAAAAAAGGTGACATGGATATAAAAAAAGATGATCACAGCTGCTTACCTGTGTGCCTTGGCTACTTGAGGCGGATAGCCGAATCCATTCACCAAGCGAAACAGATCCTTGAGCAGCATCGCCGGTGCCGGTATCCTTAGCTCCAACATCTCCAGTATCCTTAGCCCCCACAACCTCGGGATCATCAGGCTTCTCACCCCCAGCATAAGCATTGATTGGATTTAAGTATGGGATTTGATTCCTTTGACGGAACTACAGTACAGGAGTGGAACACGTTATTACTAAGTAGTGAAACATTGTGCTCATTAAGGTGAAACATGTCAACATGGCAGAATGAAACAAACAAAAAAATGCCACATGTGTGGGACACAAAAAAGATAAAAAGAGAGAAAAACATACCAGCCGAGATCCATATGTGACATAACTTAGGTTTATCCTGCAATGGTCAACAAAAGCAACTTGCTCAAAATCCGCATTTGTGACATGACAAATCCTTGGAGTGTTGTACTAAATATTGTGTAGCTACAAACCAGTTGTTGGCATTTTCAAGTGATCCATGTAAGCAATCAGAAAAATAAAAAAAAGAAACAAAAAATAAAACACATGCTATCTGACTGGTATTGGTATTAACTGAAACATATGACAAGACTGTACAGGAACAATTCATCTGTTTTTGGTGAAACATTTTCTGTACTTTGCTGCAACATTGGGTGTCATGGCTTAAAAATGACAGATATAGGGAGTGTGAGTACAAAAAAAAAACAAAAAAAGAACAGACACGTACCGTGAGCAACGGTAGGCACTCCCTAATCTGGAAATCTACATCTCGCTGATTTTGTGAGAATCTTTGATATTTCTTGATTTCTCTCATCAAACAACTTACAACATGTGTGGACCAATCACACTCACTCCATTTGTTCACATCAATCAAGGAGTGAAAGTCGTCCATGTTCACATAATTGCCGGTGGCAGGACACAGGATGGTGCCGAGCAGGTAAATCATGAAAGTCCTGATGAACTCCTCCTCAGTGTGCAATGACAAAAGAAGCGTTTCACATGCACCTGTCCCCAGACGATTGTTGCTAAGGTGCCCCTGATAGAAGGATTTGATCTCTTTCACAGCTTCGCTGTTCCCACTGAGCTGACAAGGATATTGCCATTGCGTAGACCAAGAATTTGTTGTGTTAACAACTTGTCAAACACAATCACCTTGCCGCGGTATCTATTCTCACAAAGATCCGGGTTCATCTTCTGCATAACCCACTTGACAAGCCAGCTATGAACCTTAAAATTGCTCAATGACAGAAATGACTCAAAGCCATGATCTATGATAAATTTGTTTTGATCTTCCAACAAATCCATTGTGCATTTAAACCTCGAACCACCCTATCTATGCTTGAAATGGAAACCATTGCACCAATTAGGCATCCTTGCAAAACCTGTCAAACACATGAAAAGTAAGTTACAAAAATCATATCCAAGTTATGTGTGATGTGTGGGGGTGGCAATGCTAGAAAGAAACACAAATGTGTGCCACGGTTAAACAGTCTGTATGAACATAGTAAAACAACATGTGTGACAAAATGAAAAAGCAGTCTATGGTACAGTGAAATAAACAATGAGAATGTAGTGAAACATATTTGTGAATTAATGTGGAACATTGCGATAAACATAGTGAAACATGTGTGTGCTAAAAAAAATGTTGTGTCGTGCATAAAAAATACATGACATGTGGGTACATCCCATACACAAATCTAGAACACATTTTTTCATCCCACCTAAAACACAAAATGAAAATGAAGAACAAATCTAAAGCACAAAATAACATTGTACAAATGTACATGTTCACAAATCAGTGGGTTGAATGCAAAAACATCCACAAAGCAAAAAAAAACAACAAAATTCCATCCTACTGGATCTGGATGTTAAATGTGATGTGCCATATATATGTGTGTTCTAGAACACTATGCATAAGCATAGTGAAACAACATGTGTGATAAAAAAGGAAAAACAATGTCTATGGTACAGTGAAACAAACAGTAAGAACACAGTGAAACATATGTGTGAATAATGTGGAACACTGAAATCAAACATAGTGAAACATGTGTGTGTGTGAAAAATACATGACATGTGGGTGCAACCCATACGCAAATCTAAAACACATTTTCCATCCACCTAAAACAAATGAACATGAAGCACAAAATCTAAAGCACAAATCTAAAATCACATTGTACAAAAATCTACATGTTTCACAAATCAGTGGGTTGCATGCAGCCATCCACAAGCACAAAAAAAACTACAATGCCATCCTACTAGATGTGCCCTAAAAATGAATAAAACATTATTGAAAAAAATAGGGGAAAAATGGGGATTCAAACCTCACAAAACGAAGTGCGGATTTGAGAGGGGTTTGCTCCAGTCACCGGCGCCGATGCTACCTCCGTCACCGGCTGCAAACGGACGTCACACGAGGGTGAAGCTAGCCGGAAGCCACCTCCTCATGTCGCTCCTCCAAAAACCCTCGAATCGCCGGCGATGAGGGTGCTATTGCCTCCATCGCCGCCTGCAATGGGTGGACGCTGGCACACGGGCTAATCTAGTCGGAAGCCGCCAGGCCTTCCCCTCCCACCGCCGCCACCGCCGCCGTGGAGACGAGGAAACCCTCGTTGCCTGCGCGCTCGCCTCGAATCGCCTCCGCTCCAACCGAGGTTGTTGGATGAGGTTACGGGGGAAAAAAGAAAAGAGAATATTGCCGCGACGGGATGTTGAACCCCATGATTTGGGGGAGGTTGCAACGGGTGGTGCGGGGGAGATACTGGCCATAGAACGTGCGTGATGAGATCGGATGGCTCCGCGGGCATCCGATTTTTTTCCATCCGATTGGGTGCACAGATCCAATAGTTTTCGAAAACCACTTCGGTGGTTTATAGGACAGTTAGGAAGTATGTCGATCGGTATCGAGCTCAGTATCAAGGTTACTAATGCTTTTCTTCCTGCTTGAGGTAGCAGTCTTCCTTTCCATTCAGCTAACCGATGCCACAGGTTGTCGGTAAATGTGATCTCCTCCCCAAGTGGATCGAGTGCCCAACATGCAGGAGGGGCATTGATCATCCATTCACCCCATGCGTGGCCTAGCCCTCCAACTCAGTTGCTACAACCTCCATTCCACATTATAATAGACGTTTTGGCCTCTCCATTCTTAATCTATATTCACTATAAATCACGTACATGGATCCATGTATAAATCTACTTAAAATTCAAAATGTCTTAAGTGTGTAATATAGTACATATACTACTACGGCTTTCTTGCCCTTCTCTAATCAAATATATTCCAGATATTTTAATTTCTTTTAAATTGTGTTGTCTATGGCAACTAGGATAATTGTGGTCATTTAAAAATGCTTTCCTTCTGTAGAGATAGTAATGCACATGCAAAACTATATATAATTTGGAAAAGTGATAAATCCATTTAACCTTGATGAACTCTCGACCCACTTTGCCTAAAACACAGACCTAAACTCCAAGACCGCCTTACTGTTTATTTCTTAACAATTTTCACGATATTTTGATAGATCTTAATGAGGATTTTGAGCCAAGCCTGCCCTATTTACTAGTCAGCATGGAGTAAGTGATGATATCATGATAGCATCTGTGTAAAATGCCATGTAGGATCCCGAATGGAATGTAGTTATTTGGGAGTTTAGTAAGTATTTGCACATAGACCAGTCATCCAATTTGACAATTCGGGTAGCAGCATCATAGCTACTATGCTCCGCGCCAGATATTTATGGCCACCGGAGACACTTACGAGGAGGCTCGCTTGAAGGCACTACATGATCTTGACGAGAAACTTCATTGCAAAAAGCAAAAGAGGAAGAAGACCTACGCAACACGGAGCGGGAGAGACGAAGCCTAGAATTAACTTCGAGTGGGCTCATGTAGGGCTCTGCAAGCTATTCTTCAGATCAAGCTCGATGTCCATAATGTCTTTGTCACTCCCCAATAGAACATCTATATCATCTTCTCAATGTTCAACATCCCTTTTGTTGTTCGTTCGCTCCTCACGATTGGCACCAATGATGAAACAAATTGTCCCAACGAACATAACAAAAACACCTCTCTTCTGGGAAGTAGGTCCCTGCTTAGGTACAGTAGATAGGAGGTGAGGAGAGGAGAGCTCAAAGGAAGAAGACAGATGTCAATCAGAAACATGATGAGATGAATGGATCGATTTCTCTCATTTGCCTTTTCTACGGTGTTCTTTTAATCCATAGGGGCATGGGAAAATACATATACTCCCTCGGTTTTTTCGCTAGGTGGTGGCCTTGTCAGGGGCATCTATGGATGTACACGCAGACCACTATACACAGTATATTATGTTAATTAAGATAACACACCCAAGGAGTAAAGTAATCACCCAACATATTTAAAGATATTTTAAACATGACTTATATTATTTGCATGATAACTTTGAATAAGATAAATGATCAGACATATGCTCAAAAAGTCAACTACATCAAACATAAAAAGCCTGAATACACACAAGATCAAGGACTTTAAAAAATGAGATGAAATGACAGGGTAATTTAATTTAGGATTGTTAATCGTCAGGCTCGCCGAAGAGCCAGTTGATGAATCTGCGGAGGCGGTAGTGGGTGCGGTAGGTGATGGCGGCGGTGATGAGCACAACGACAGAAGCCCAGACAAGGACGACCTAGGCGTTGGTAGGCCATTGCTGGGTAGTGAAGGTGAAGATGAGCGTGGAGTAGGCGAGAACGAAGAGCCAGCGCACGAAGCGGGAGCATGGCAGCATGCTGGTGAGGAGGGCGAGGGTGAGCCCCATGCAGGAGGCGAAGCTGATCCAGCTTCCCCATATGAAGAGCATGTATAGCCAGCGCCGCTTCGTACTCATGATGGGCTCACCGGCGATCACTACTACAGAAAGCATCATAGGTGCCGGTTGGGAACGGGCTATAGGTGCCGGTTTTACAACCGGCACCTATTGGTCGGCACCAATGTGGCAACCAGCACCTATGTAGAAAATAGAACCGGCACCTTTACCTTTGCTCGAGCCAAAAAAAAGAGAGCCGGCTCGAATCGAACTGACCTCATCACCCCTGCCGTCGTCGCCGCATGGGCAGGACTACGCGACCGCCGCCGAGGTGCGCCACCTCCCACTGCTGCCATCGCCATCGCCGCCATCACCGGAGCCCGCCGCGGCCTCCCATCCCACTGCTGCCGCCTCCAAGTCACGTTTCACCGTCGGCTCCGAGCTCCATGGCGGCGAATCGACGAGGACTGAGCTCCACGGCGGCAGCTCGGCGCAGAGGAAAGAGCTTCACGGCAGCGGTTCGGTGATGAGGAGCTCACGGCAACAGCTCGATGAGGAAGGAGGCCGACGGTCACCACCGAGGCCCGCTTCTGCCAGATCTGGCGGGCAAAGGTCTACCGCCGCCGGATCTGGCAGCGGAAGGAGGGGAGGGCGAGGGGGAGGGAGGGAGGGAGAGGAGGGGAGGGTGAGGGGGAGGGGAGGCGCGGCGGAAGGACGGGAGGGCAAGGGGGAGGGGAGGGAGGGGAGGGGAGGCGCGGCGGATGGGAGGGGAGGGCGAGGGGAGGGGAGGCGTGGCGGAAGAAGGGAAGGGCGAGGGAAGGGGAGGGGAGGGCGAGGGGGAGGGGAGGGGCGCGGCAGACGGGAGGGGAGGGCGAGGGGAGGGGAGGCGCGGCGGAAGGAGGGGAGGGCGAGGGGGAGGGGAGGCGCGGCGGACCGGCGGGAAGGACGAGGGGGAGGGGAGGGAGGGAAGGACGAGGAGGGAAGGCGAGGGGGAGTGGATGTGGATAAGGAAGGCGTGTGGTGGAGGCGATGTGGATCGATTGCAGCCGGCCAGCTCGGCTCGCCGGCTCAGTTTGGTATAGGTGCCGGTTTTTTAAAAGAACCGGTACCTATAATATATTATAGGTGCCGGTTTTTTTTAACCGGCACCTATAATATATTATAGGTGTCGGTTCTTTTAAAAAACCGGTACCAATACTATTGGTACCGGTTTTAACTAATGAACCGGCACCTATATTCTTTAAATGTGCCGGTTTTTTATTTTTTCACCGTGCGAAGGTGGGAAAAGGCCTATAGGTGCCGGTTTTAAATGAACCGGCACCTATAAGACCGGTCCCTATAAGGGTTTTTGTAGTAGTGGATGTGGCCCTGAGTGTTGTCCTCTGCCAGTAGCCGCCGGGCACGTTGTTGCCGACCTGGTAGGACAATGTGGTGATGAGCATCGCTACCACCAGGAGGACACCACTATCCTCGTGGCACAGTGCGAATAGGCTGCTGCTGCCGCTGCCACGGCGCACTCCTGGGAAAACCATTTTCCCAGACAAGCTACACCTATTTTCCCTGGTGGACGAAAATTTTGCCCCCACCGATCCGCCTGCAAGATGAGAAAGGGGGGCTAGATGGCCGTCTGCCTGCGAAGATGTATCTTTCCAGGCGAGCCACATAAGGCGGCGCCTTATGTGGCTCGCCTAGGAAGATAGTGCATTATCCCAAGCAGACCACTTAAGTGCTCCGCCTGCGAAGATCAATCTTCTCGGGCGACCCCTTAAGTGGTCTGCCTGGGAAAATACCCTACATAACCTTTTTCCTCCCTGAGCACTGCACACTTCATATGAAGTTTCTCTCTTCAAAAACAAGCAAAATATAGGAGGGAAGGTTTTGAACTCGAAATCTTTAGTGGATTTTTCTACAGTGATTAGATCCATGCATTCCATCTCTTCTTACATTTTTTTTACTTTTAGGCCTTATTAGTGATGGATCTATGTATGTAAAATAGTGAAAACACCATGTTGCATGCAATTTTTTTTATTTTTATGATTTTTTATGCTTTGATTGTGGTTATCTATGTATACACCTTGATGTCATGTTTTTCTCTCATCCATTGTGCTTAAATATGATGATTAATTTGACCAAAATATATGTATATTACTCTTTCCCAATCACCTAGATTTAGAGTAGAGAGAGGAAAAATATCTTCCTTTCAAAGAGAGAGAAAAAAATATGTATTCCCCACACTCCCCATATAGTAGGAAAAATCTTACATTTGTAGATCCTCATCCCCTAGTTTTCTATATTTTTTCTGTCCCATAGCGAGCAAAGTTTAGTTTATTTGTAAATATGTATTATTATGTCAATTGAATTTTTTAGTATAACTATAAATGAAATATTTTCAGAGTTATGGACAAGCAATGAATTATGTCGAGGTATTTGCCGTCATATACCGATGAAGTGTCTAAATTTATCGATTTAGCCACGGCGCACGCTTACAATAACAATGCAATGGACATACATTGTCCATGTGCTGACTGTAAGAATGAAAAATTATGGGCAAACGGTTCGAGAATAAGGGACCACTTGGTGATGCGTGGATTTATGAAGGGTTACATGATATGGACCCATCATGGCAAGCAACAAGTGGATGCTGATGATAAAAATGATCGGCCAGATGATGATCACATCGAGGCTGCTGATGCTGACAGTTGTGGTGATAATATAATTGATTTAGAGGAAATACTACGCCATGCAGAACCTGAGGTGCTAATGGGGTCGGCTAGGAGTTTAGATAATTTTGAATCTTTACAGAAGACAGTGAAGGTTTTTTTGTATGATGAGTCAAAGGTTGTGACAGGGAGTTCTCAACACTACGATCAGTGCTTGAACTAATGCGCTTGAAGGCCAGATATGGTTGGTCTGATAGTAGTTTTGATGGCTTACTACAACTTTTGAAAATCATGTTACTGAAGCCTAACTCGTTACGTTCCAACACATATCAAGCGAAGAAACTAATTTGCCCCCTTTCTCTTGGTGTCGAAAAGATTCATGCATGCGTGAACCATTGCATCCTATACAGAAAGGAGTACGCTTCTTTGGATAAATGCCCAACATGCGGTGCTAGCCGGTACAAATCAAGTAACAACACTTCTCTAGATGTATGTTTTGAGAACGAAGAGGCTGATTCATTCGAAGAAAATAAGAAAAAAAACCAGCTGATACTGTGGTACCTTCCTGTGAAAGATCGCATCAAGCATTTGTACTCAAACCTCAGAGATGTGGAACTAATACGCTGGCATCAAGAAGGGCGCAAGAAGGATGGGATGCTACGATACCCAGCGGATGCTCATCAGTGAAAAAACTTTGATGCAAAGTACCTAGAATTTGCTAAAGACCCATGAAATATTAGATTTGCTCTGAGTAAAGATGGAGTGAACCCATTTGGAGACATGAGCAGCTCACATAGCATTTGGCCAGTGCTTCTGACCATGTACAATCTTTCTACCGGGCTTTGTCAGAAGCAAAAGTACGTTCTACTATGTGTCCTGATACAAGGTCCCCGGCAACCTGGTATGGACATTGATGTATTTCTTGTGCCATTGATGGAAGAAATGGAAGATTTATGAAAGGTTGGGATGAATGTGTGGGATGAGTATTTAAGACAATACTTCACAGTAAAGGCCATCATTTTTGTTACCATTAACGATTACCTCGCCATGTTTTTAGTGTCTGGGCAAATTAAAGGGAACACAGGATGTGTGAACTATTTGAATGGAACCTTTTGCAAGTACCTCCAAGGTTTCAACAAGCTTGTTTATATGCGACACCGGCGTTTCTTACGCAGAGATCATAAATACCACAAGATAACATCAGAATTCAATGGTACTCAACCAAAAACCAAAAGTGAGGAGGAAATATGTGAGGAGACAGAGAAAATCCAGTGCGTGCTTGGCAAAGGGCCGAAGAAATGTGCCAAGGGAATAAAATGTAAGAAACCAAAAGCACTCAATTTTCTTTAAGTACCTACCATACTAGAAAGATTTGGAGATTCGCCATGCCATAGATGTCATGCATCTAGAAAAGAATGTGTTCGACAACACCATCGGAACATTGTTGGACATACCAAACAAGATGAATGATGGTCTACAATCACGTACGGATCTAGTGAATATGGGAATTAGGGAAGAGCTACACCTCACAGAAGGAGAGAAGAATGGAAAAGTATATCTCCCGCCAACTTGTTTCACACTAACACCTAAGGAGAAGAAGACATTTTGCAAGTTCCTTTGCGATGTTAAAATGCCCATGGATTTCTTATCAAACATCAGGTGACTAGTCTCAATGAATAATTTGTCAGTATCCGGTTATAATTCAATTGATTGTCATGTCATGCTCATTGTGTTTCTCGCCATTGCTATAAGGGCCATTAAACCATAACATATAAAGGTTGCTATCACAAAGATATGCTACTTTTTCAATACAGTATCACAAAAGGTCATCAATCCTAAAGAGTTAGTACTTCTTGGTTTATTCTCACATCAGACCCAATGCCAACTTGAGATGTACTTCACAATATGATGGAGCACCTCATGGTTCATATAGTGTCCCAGATAATTGCACTTGGCCCGTTGTACCTACATCAAATGTGGTCGTACAAGCATTGCATGGCCGTTTTGAAGGGCTACATATGGAATTGTGCCCACCCAGAGGGATCAATGATTGAGGGATACAGTACAGAAGAGGTCGTCAAGTGTTGTATCAATTACTTAAAAGATAGAAAGACAATTGGAGTACCAGTACCTCGACATGAGGGCAGATTGTTTGGGAGGGGGACGAAGGGAAAGAAGAGATTCGTTGAACCTGACTACAAATCAGTTCGAGAAGCTCACTACAACGTTCTTCAACAGCTTGCTATTGTTGAGCCATACATTGAGCAACACCTCAAAATCATAAGAACTAACAATAAGGGATGCACAAATGATTGGATCATGAAAGAACATAAGTGTCGGTTGGGAGATCTTAACTTACCGGATGGAGAAACCACTTAGGAAATTACCATGAAACGGTTGTCATGTGGTCCATCAAGTACAGTCAATTCTTGGCAAGGATATGACATTAATAGATACACCTTTTGCACGAAAGCCCAGGATAATAAGACTGTCACACAAAACAGCGGTCTCCAAGTTGGGGCAATGGATGCCTTGGGGCAAAAAAATACATACATTGGGTTTATTGAAGAAATCTGGGAAGTAGACTATGGCCTCATAATGCAAATCCCAAACGGTGTATTTGTTGACAAGTACGGGCTTACTGTGGGTCACAAGGATGACCCCTGGGTACTTGTTGATCACGTGGCATAGGTGTTCTATGTAAGGGACCCTAAGAATGTGAAAAAAGAAATAGTTCTATCTGGAAAGCAAAAGAACTTGGGAGTTGATGGGGTCGAAGATGTCGAAGATTATAACCAGTATGATAGCATGCCCATTTATACTCAATTTATAAATAAGATTAAGCTTATAAAAGCATCTACCAACAGTACCATGAAGCCGTACATGCGAGAAGATGGAGTGGAAAAGAACGTTAGAGGATAACGTATGTATATGACTCATTTGGTTTGCTATGTAATGGGCATACTTTGTATTTAGCAATTTATTTGAACAAGTTATTGATTTCCCAAAGTAGTAAAGTGAACTTCCCTCTTATTTATTTATTTTTTTGAACACAATATGGATTTACCAATTTTGTAGAATTTTTCCCATCATTTTTGTAATTTTTTTAACAATTTTCATGTATTTACTATGAGTATTAAAGATATAATGTAGTATTAATCTATTTTATTTAACACATTATATGGACTTACCATTTTTTATATGATTTTTTCCTATCATTTTGATGTTTTTTCACAATTAAAGGATTTACTACAAATTATAAATGTATAATTCACTCATTGCAATGTGGGCCCATCTATATCTTCGCAGGCGGCTGACCTGCCTACGAAAAAAGAACTAGGGAATTGACAGGCATTTTTGCAGGCGGACCCCCTACCTGCGAAGAGTGCTCTCAATTGTTTTCGCAGGCAGACGATCCACCTGCAAAAATACAAGTGACAAATTTTCCCAGGCGAGCTGCCCGCCTACGAAGATCCATGTCATATATAAGGCGGCCTACCCCCGACGCAAAAGTTTCTATGTCCAGGTGGGAACCCTAAAATTTTCGTGCCGTTAGGCTGCCAAAAATTTCGACGACACCATCCCCGCCGCCGCTGCCCGTCTGTGACGGACTCCGTCACACACTCCTCCACCCCGTGTTGGAGTCCGGCCACCAGCTGTCGTGCCTGCCGCCGCCATCTTCCAAGAGCTGTGCCGTGCCGCCACATCACCTCCTTGCCTCCTCGCCGCCTCCTTCTCTCCGAACGCCCCTCTTCTTCTCTGGCCGCCCCCTCGTCTCTATTCGTCGGTCCACGTCTCCTCCAACTTGTCGCCTTCTCATCTCCCCAAGTTGCGTCGCCACCTACTCAGACCCGCATTGTGTCGTCCTCTTCTCCGGCCGCCTCCTTGTCTCCGGTCGCCACCGCGTCCCGGACCTACATTATCCACTTCTCCGGCCTCCTCCTCCTCTCCCGGTCGATTGTCGTCGTCCAACCTCGTCCTTGGCCGAACGTCGTACATGGCCGAACGTCTTCATCGACCGAACCTCGTCCTCGGCCGAACCTCGTCCAGGCCGAACTTCTTCATCGACTGAATGTCATCCTCCTCGTCGTCAACCGCATGTGGGTGATACGTGCAGTCTTGTTGAATGCATGTATATTTATATGTGGGGGGTGGGGAGGGGGGTGCATCACATGTGGGTGGATGACATCTGTGTGATATGTGTGGTGACATGTGGGGTGAAATTTGGCTGATTGTGATATGTGTGATTGAAATGGGGTTATGTTGGATATGTTGGGTCCTGTGGGTGATATGTGTTGTGACATGTGGGGTGAAATTTGAGTGATATGTGATATGTGTGATTGAATTTGGGTTATGTTGGATATGTTGGGATATTTGGGTGATATCGGGTTATGTTGAGATATTTTGGAGAAACTTGGGTGATCTATGTTGAAAACTTTTGTACGTACTTAATATTTATTTGTGATTTTAATTTTTGGTGCCATTATTATGTATCGGAAGTTCCATAAATGTTTAAGTTAACTATTTTTCTATTCAATATTTTGCGCTAGTACATAACGATGGCCGATAGCAGCAAAGAGGCTCGACAGGCCACCGTGGAGGCCTCCCAGGCTATCGTGGAGGCCTCAAAGCCCAACGTGGAGGCTTTGCAGCACAACGTGGAGGCATCACAGGGTTCGGACGATGACGAACCTGAGGGGGACGACGTGTAGTTATCGCCGAGTGACCCTTGCCCAAGCCCTAAAAGACGGAAGAAAGAGGCTGATGGTGAAGAAGGCAACGAAGATTACGTCCCCCGCGAGAAAATGGTATGGTTTGCAAGTTGTGATGTCGTGCCAATTACCTCGTGTAACTAGTGACTTTTTCGCTAATTCGCTTGTGTCTTAATCTCGTAGGAAACGCCATCGAGAAGGTCTCGATGACAGGCGCAGAAGGTCACCCAACTTGAAGATGTCCTAGCTACAACCTCTGGCTCCAAGAGAAGTGCAGAGTTGGCAAAGCCAAAAAAGAAAAGGGGAGAGAGGAGCGTGAATAAGATAATTGACGAGGTATTTGTTGTGACAGAAATAAACCCGAAATGGGAACCGCTGGCCCCTAATACCGCGCGTGCAAAGTACAGCTCCTTGTGTGGTGCCATCGTCAGAGATAATATCCCAATCACAATCAAGGATTGGGACCACATATCAAAATGGGATAAAAAACACCTCTGGCTGGAGTTAAAGAAAAGGATACAATTCCCAGAGGAATCCGAAGTCGCTGCAAGGAATGGCATGACGCAGACAATGAGCAAGGCGTGGAGCGGATGGAAAAACACACCAAACACCCACTATGTGCAGAAGGGCAAGACACCATTTCAGAAGTATGGGAAAATCACGCCATCACAATGAGAGGAGTTTGTTAAGTTCAAGATCTCGCTGAAAGAAATGGAGAAGGACGCCAAGATGTCTAAGTTGGGCAAGAGAACAAATGGCCTCATCGCTTGGGCTCTGGTGGGTACGCACCTAAATTTGAGCAATGGAGAAAAGAAGAGGACAAAATGAGGAAGTCAGTGTGTTGATTCCAATGGAGGATCGGGAGAAACATTCAGAACACTGGGTCAAAGCTAGAACCCCCAAGATTACCAACAAGGGTGGGGTTGAATTTGAAAACCCTGGGCTCCAGCAAATGGCAGATAGAATTCAACATTTAACTGCCGCACAGAAGAAGGGGTTATTCAAGACTGAGAGATAAAAGGATGTTCTTAGCAAGGCGTTGGACAATCCAGAGCACGGGGGTCGTGTTCGAGGTGTTCTCTAAACTCAGTTGGAAAGAAGGGTTCAAAAAGGACGTCGCTTCGTACAAGAAACAGGATGCCTACAAGGATGGCTTGAGAGATGAAGGGAGACTTGACTT
Organism: Oryza officinalis; assembly: GCA_008326285.1. NCBI lineage: Eukaryota > Viridiplantae > Streptophyta > Magnoliopsida > Poales > Poaceae > Oryza > Oryza officinalis. The sequence goes on along the minus strand of BDMV01000011.1, from coordinate 24,688,020 downwards.
GTAGAGAGAAATGATGGAATTTTGTATCAAACAAGGTATACTACCTAAACCGGGTGGTTCCTCTAACATACCGGGACTAGACTATCCCTGGGATGATATAACAAAGGATACACCAAGGTTACACATCCCTATTGGTAGAGCTGGTAGAACCATTGAGGCCGTGAGAGGAATGGCAATCCCTAGCCGCACTTATCACGAGGATTCTATTCCAGATGATTATGCAAAAGTGCAGCCCCAGATTGTGAATGAAGGGTTCGAGTCGTACGATCTAGATATCCCAACACCTGATGATATAACCATACTTGGGGATGCTTTGAACAACATCATATTATGGCACAAAAAAGATATAATATTTGGGATCCGCACCGATGTTCCGCTGAAACCACCAAGACCTCCTCAAAAGAAACCGGACAAAGATGAGGTTGAAAAAGATAGTAAGGGACATGAGGAGGCCCTACGTGATGCATAGGTTGAAGCTGAACAACCTAAGATCATTGAAGAAGGGCCTATATCGACAATAGTGTTGATTGTGCCAGAAGCACATGGAGAAGAACCGGCCATACAACTTGCGTCATATGTCCAACCCGAGGTTGAAGACACATCGGGTTTGGACTCGAAAGAAATAGAACCAGATATGTATGAAGATCCATCTCCTGCAAAAGAGGATGTGGACGCACCCCCGGTCGAACACAATAGCAACGATAAGTCGAAAGTGCCTAGAGTGCTACGTAGCCACAACTCCAAGTCTGAGGATAAGCAAAAGGAGAAGTGGATAGTAACCGCCTTCCGAGGTGGTTAAAAACGTGCCAAGGAATGCCAGGTTGATCAGAAAAAGGCCAATGAACTCCCGGCGAGAAATACATTGCAACCAATGGATGCCCGGTGATGTTTGAAAGTGGCAAAGCCTTCTTGCTAGATTATGCGCTTGATGAAGGTCCATGGAAGATGAGAAGATTATATAAATGGTACATGTACGCCAACAAGAAAGGCCTTATGTCATTAACTGTTCGAACACCGCCTGAAGCTTTCATGGCCGACGAAGGTTTTTTGTGGCTCAATTTCGTAGACCATCGCGCCGTGTACCGTCGGGAAAAGATGGACGTGAAATTTGTTGTTGCATGGTGCCTGTCAGTATGAACACACATTATTTACACAAATAAATAAATGTACAACATAAGGCTAAGAATATTATTGACAAGACTTTTTTTATAGGATGCAATACATGGATACTGAAAAGACCAAGGAATCCATCGGTTATTTGGATCCAACAAGGATTTGTCAAAATCTAGCATACCATAACTCTTTCAAAAAATTCTGAGCAGCTAAAGAACAAAATGCCTGAAGAGATAGCGGAATATAAGAAGGGCTTGCACAAGACCAAGTTGATTACTGTGGTACAATATATTGGTCGAGCATTCCTCAAGTTTCAGAAGAAAAGAGTGATAATGGCCGTATACAACTTTAAGTAAGTCTGATCGATTTCTCTATATATATTTGTATTATTTGATGTGTGACTAACTGAATTGTCATTACTATATGAAGCAATCATTATGTTTGTTTCCTGCTCTACCCGAAGTACGGGACCGTTACAGTCCTAGACCCCCTCGATTATAATCACATGTCATACAGATAATTCCTAATGATCATACAATAGTAAGTGATTCTGATTCATGCATGTGTACTATTCATGAAGTATTCATAATTGTTAAATTTTGTTCATTAATACGAATCACTAATCCTATTATGTGAACAGTGCATACAACTACTACAAAGTAATGGGTGGGGAACAACTATAAACGAGGGAGAAATTGCTAGTGCATACATACTAGTTGGTAATATACTCTGCACACTTGTTTATTTAAATTATTTTACCTTCATGTAAAACTAATTCCTTCAATGCGTATGTCATAATGAAGTGTCACAAGCAACCTAAAGGTATTGTCCTTTGCGGATATTACACTTGAGAGTTCCTTAGGGTTAATGGGAGGTACCAGACCAACATAGATAATGTAAATCTCAACTCAACATATAAGTCCAATGGTGAACTACACATCTAATTGATATACTAATATATTATCGTGCTTTTGTGCATGCAGTTGCCTAGAAACGAACATCAGATTAGTTTTGACGACACAGGCATTAAAAATGTACAGTGGGACCTTTGCCACTTCATCCACCGCGAGTGCTGTCATAAGGATGGACTTTTCTTCGACCCCGAAGGCAGACTAGCGAATAGTGAAGAATACAAGTCTCTTCGTGATTGGAGCAACACAATGCCATAATGAAAATTATATTAGTGCATTTCAAAATTATAATATTAATTGTAAACATTATTGTATATATTGATGACTCTTTTCACTAATGCAATATATGTATTTTATCCTAATTAAATGTATGTTAGTGCCTAAATGTATTTATGTATTAATTAAATAATTAATTAATTGGAACATTATTGATTAAAAATTAATAATACAAAATTTGGCTGGAAAATTAATATTTTGATGCGCATATTTTCCCAGGCGAGTTTGACTCTTTTTCGCAGGCAGCTATCTAAGCATCTTCGCAGGCGGCACGTCGCGCTCCTGTCTACCTGGGAAGATTGGTCTTCCTAGGTGGACTGGCCGGCCACCTGCAAAAATAAGCATTTTCACAGGCCTTTTTCTACAGGCAGACAGGCCGTTCGCCTAGGAAGATGGTTTTCGTCCACCTGGAAAAAATGTTTTTCTAGTAGTGGCGGCTTCCTGTACCTTCACCGGTGGCCGTGGCTAGAGGGTTGTTGTTGGCGAGCTGCTACGGGCTTGGGCGCCACTGCGAGGACGACACTGGCATGGTTGCCGTCCTCAGACGGCCAGGTCGACATTATCGATCGACGACTACTCGATTAGGTCAATTAACGAATATTGCTGACGCCGCCCCCTCCACCATGAAGCCAACAACACTAGTGCGCTCCCCCTGGGGTCTTGCACACTTAGCCATGTGGGCCCCACCTCCCTCCCCCTCCCCACCCATTCAGTTCCCTCGTCCCTTGCTGAGCCCAAGCAGCTATTGCTCCCTCTCTCTCCCCTTTCACCTCTATTCCTCAAATCCACTCGATTTGGAGCCGTTTTTCACGGGATTTCTTGGGGCAATCGAAGAGCAAGGTATACTCCTCCATTCCCCCTCTTTTTTTTGTTTTAATCGGCGGAATTTGTAGGTCGGAGGGTAACCCTAGAACCATTTTTTTTGACAAAAATCTTGATTTTGACCATCGAAATTGGGGATTTGATGATTGTAGTATTAAATTTGTGCAATGTGCTCATTAGTGCTATGATTTTTTTCGAGTATATATGTGGTAATAATGATTTTTTAGTTGGGACTTGAATGGATGGCTGTATGGAAAAATTGGTGTAGGTTAAATTTATAGCTATGTACTATATGATGGAGAGACAAATTTGGTCACATGCTAGAAATTTATTGAAGCTAACTATAAATTTATAAATTTCCATGGAAGATGAAAATTTTAATATATTAACTTTATTAATATAGTTGGGTTTTTAGTGCTTGGTAAGTTAATTATGTTATAAGGTAGTGGTTGATAAAATTTCATCGGAATTTACTTGGTGGGAGAAAATTTTGGTTTTGTAGAATGTTCAGGAAGGATCAAATGGGTCATTGCCCTAGGCAGCTATCGCCACCAGACGCTAAACGTCCCATGTGTTGGTGCGGTGACGATTGTCATTTTGCAATTAGTGATGACCACAAGACATACCACCAGAGGTACTGAATGTGTCGCAATTATGTGTATAGTCCGGAGAAGCCTAAGCTGGAGACTAAAGCAAAGGGAAAGAAAGGAAAAGCGGTGAAGCCAGTGGAGGTAATTTGTTATACTTTTGAGCTTGTGATCCTAAATGCACTGAAATTTGTAATGAAGATCATTTAAATCGTGAAATGTGCAGGTACCAAAGACATCACCTCCTCTATGCGACTTTCTGGAATGGATTGACACCGAAATTGATCCCCATGATGCGGAGATGCTTCGTAGGAAACACGAATGGGAAGAGGAATGGCTCAACATTCGTCTCAAACTTGCGGCAATAGAGATCATGGAGAGGAAGAGGAAGGAGGAGAGGGAGTTCAGGGAGATGGCAAGGGAGTTTGCGAAGAAGGAAGAGCGTGAGAAGGAGTGAGCGAGGAAGCCGGTAGGGCACAGCGTGCCAAGGAGGCTGGTCCGGAGGCAGCTACCAAGGGGAAATATCCTCGTTGCACCCAGAAGTTCAATTGGAGTTGTAGGGTATTTTTAAATTCCCTAAGGCATGTAATAACGACAGTATTGAACATTGCACGTTGCAATGCACATGAGCATGCCATGCACAGTGCGAAACACTTTAAATTTGAGACTTTAACTCAACGATGTTGCCATTGCACTTTCTCGTGTTTGGACTCATAGATGTTTCCGTACTTGTTTGGCATCGAGGAAGTATGATGTGCATGTATGCGAGTGACTTTGTATGTTTTTTTTAGGTTCAATTTTGTGTCATGTCATGGCCCACTCTGTGTCACGGTGTCCCCTCCTGGTGAGCCCGTCGGAAATGGAGCCGGCATTCCTTCATGTGACGCTCGACCAGCGCTGCCACCCACCCCTCCCGCCTCAGCTCCCCTTCTACCATCGCTAAATAAATGGCTGGCTACCCCTTGGCCCCCTCCAGACCTTTCCTGGCCCCCTCTTCTTCGGCACAGGGCAGGACTCCGACGCCCTTGAAGACTCTTACTTGTGCATGGTGGTCCCCGTAGTGCCATGAGCAGTCGAAGAAGTGGGAACCCTCATTCCCACTTCTCCAACAATGTCCATAAAGCAAACATGAAGAGCATTATCTTAATAATATAATATATCAAAGATATATATTTGTTTTTGTTTTTCCTGCGATCTTTATCTTTAGACTAGTAGTGATACCTTCTCACCATCTCTAATGACATTCTTCCACCTACCAAAGGAGGCATACTATATTGCATATCCGTGATAGTTTATAACATGTTTCAAATAAGAAAATATCCCCCCGTTATCAACACTTCTGTATTAGTGGGCTTCTTAGATTTGTAATATTTTTGGGATTACAAATAACCATCTTCATTATTATTTTTGTTACTCATGCATTCGCACGGACCATATCACAATTATCATTTTTTAGAAAAAAACATGTACGAACTCAATAGCATTAATATAAAAAAAATAAGTTTGCTACGACTGTATATTAGTTTGGATTAAAAATTCTGCCAATAGTCTCACAATATTTGTCCATTCCATTCCATATACTTTAATTCCCTGCAGTCCGCCCCACCATTGCCGTATCGTCCCTCAACCTCCACTTCCTGCAGCCGTCAAGTCCGGCTGTGGACGTGTAGAAGGGAGGAGCTAGCCCACTCTGCCATACGTCCACTGTCACTGTCAGCTGTTGCGGAACTCTTCCATGCTGCTGCCATGAGGCCTACCCACTGCCGCTGTTCCTGCCGACGTTGAATCTGGAAGGTAGGAGCAAGCCCACCCTTCTTGCTCACCTGCTGACGCCAGGTACCTTGCCATCTCCTTGCTCACCGATGCCTCCTAGCCCACCGCTGCCCTGGCCTATGGCACTGCCACAGCACTGGACAGAGCTCCTAGCACGCCGCCAAGGCCAAGCTGTTGCCAAGACGACCAGCCATTGTCGATTCCCACCGCTTCTGTCATCGCCACCCTGGCCATAGGAGAGGAGCTCCATGCAAGGGATGACCCGGCTGTCAGCGACGACCTGCTGCCACTATCCTTGATGCAGCATGGTTGCTAGGTCAGCCTCCTCTCCACCACCTGCAGCTGTCGTGTAACGCCCTGCTTTTTGCGAGACATTAAAAACTAGAGTTAATAAAAACCAATTCGCAAAAATTTTGTTCTTTGTGTGAGAGTCTAAGTCATGCCGTGGATCTCAATTAAATCTATCCTTGATTCCCTCTCCTCGATACCAAAAATCGACTCCTCAAAATCCCAAATTCAAATCAAGTCTCATGAAATCAAATTCTAACGTTTCAATTCCTCCCTCCATTGAACCTCTTGCCAAATATTTCTCTCAAATCCAAAAATATCGAATTCCCACCTTGAATCCCTTCCTTGACTTCCCTAAACTCCCATGAGTTCAAGCATAAAATTTGATGTCAAATCCCAATTCAAACTCAGTCTCCAAAATCTCTCCAAACCAAAATTTGCTATAGAAGTCTAGTTGCCTCCCTCAGTCTTGGGCCGCTTCTCTCGGCTAGCCCATTCCTCCCTCCTTCTCTTTCCTCCTGGGACGCGCAGCTCCAGCCCAATCCACCTTCGGCCAGGACACACCCTACCCCGGTCACGGACGTGCGACGCACGTGCCAGAGAGGACGCGCAGTCGCGCCACCTCCCCTCTCCTCTTGCTCTCTCAATCTCTCTCAAACTCTCTCTCACGTGTCTCACCGCCGCCGTCGTCATTTGATTTTCGCTGTCGTCGTTGCTTCCCGCGCTCGCGCCTATCGTGGCTGACCTGGCACAACGAGGTAGCAAGAGATGAGGTGAGCAGCAGCGGTAGCAATCCGGGGAGGTTCAAGGGGAGTCAAGGAGGTCCGCTGTGAGAGTGCTTGATGAGAGATTGGCCGACGGCGGCGCAAGGTTGCACGCGGTGGTGGCAGAAATAGAATGAAGGCAAGACGAGAGAAAAAGAGGCCGGCAGCTAGAGCGCAGCCAAGGGGAGATTTAACAGGGTTCCTAGATGGATCGGAAAGGAAGAATGAAAGGGAAACTCACCGACGGTGGAAATGGCGTCATCGGCAGCGGTGGTGAGGAGGAAACTGACGAGAGAGCGCAGCTGATTTCTGGGAAGACGCGCCGAGGTGGCGCGACACCAATATGGATGCGGCCGGGGAAGGAGAGGGGGGGGTCGTCACGGCCTCCACGATTAAGCCAGGTCCTCCGACGTGGCGCGCGGTTGACGGGGACAATGAGGCGACCACGAGCGAGCTCAGTTTGGTTGGGGTGAAACAAAGAAGAAGAGAGAGGTGGGAGATGGCGAGGTTTAATAAGGTATTGGAGGGGTCTTGGAGGGGAAGGAAGCTACAGGGTGTTGCGCGTCGAGCTGGCGCGGTCAAGGAGTGGGGACGGCAAGGCGCAAAGACGGCGTCGTTAGCGGCTCATTGTCCGCTGTGCAAGAAGCCAAGCGGCAGAGGCAGGGATGCACATGGTCGAGTGAAAAAGGGAAAAAGGAAGGGAGAAAGGGAGAGGTGCCTTGCTTCTTTGGGAGAGGAGAGACAGAGAGGGCAAGGCACTGCCTCCCGGATTTGGAGGTTTGCGGCGTGACCATGGATGACGATGGCGGGGAGCGGAGGCGAAGCAGCTGCTGCGGTAGGCGGGGTGGCTACACTAGCCCACACCGTTGCACCAGCCCACCGACCTACCTCTTCCTTTGGCCTCCCAGTCCGGCCCACTCCCTTCCAGCCTCGCTCGCCCGCGAGCGCCATCCCAATGGGCCGCCTCACCACTCTGGCCCGCTTTGCCCTTCCTTCGCCAAAATCATGGGCCGGCCTACCAGGCTACGCCATCGTCCTGGCCGACTGGACCGATTTCGCTTGCTCTGCCCAGGAAACAAAGTCCATCTTTCCTCCCTCACACTTGTGGACTCAGTCCATGATGCACTCGTGGCCTCTATCCCATTGACATGTGGACCCCGCATGTCAATGACTATGAGAATATTCTTTTCTATAAATTCAATAAATCATTTTTCCTTTATTCCAGAAATTTGATTAAACTTCCAAAATTCATATCTCTCAATCCGTAACTCCGATTGACCCCGTTCCACTTCAGTAAGTCCGTAAAATTGAGATCTATTTAGTGGAACTATTAAGAGTCCTAAATAGGTTATTATTTTTGGTCTTTGTGTAGGTCTTAATTGTTTGAGTACAGTTGCGGTTGCGGATTTTCATTCGAGCACGAATTTTGAGAAGCTTTGTGAAGACCTTGATCAAGGCAAGTCACCCTTGACCATTTGCTCCTATAATGGAAAAGTCATTATTATTTTGTTTGCAACTTGTATTATCTAAGAGTACACATAACTTGCTTGGCCTCGGGTTGTGCACCAAACCGACGGACCTACCTAGTAGTTGCACTACTTCCTGTAGGTCGATATACCTTGTTTCATTGTTGCTCCACCCTTGTGTTGTTCAGTATCTGTGCTCTTTGAGGATGGGTGCTAATTACTCCACATGCAAGGGTTGTGCCTATGTGGTGTGTTCCGTATTCGCACATAAGGACCGATTTCTATGGAAAATTCATCAAGCATAACAAGTACAACCACATGGTGGAATGGGACACCCTGGCTAAGTAAATAGTTGGTTCAGGTAAGCCTCGCATGCCAATAGTTGTGGAACACTAGGATGCGGCGGTTGGTGCATCTCCGGGTTTCTGGTAAGGCAAGGAAGAGAAGCTTGCTAGATTACCGGTCGAGGTAATTGGAGTTTGATTTGTGAAATTAAAATGGTAAGGCAAGGAAGAGAAGCTTGCCAGATTACCGATCAAGGTGTTGGTTTTGATTTGTGAAATGAAAATGACACGTTTGTGTGAGGATCTGATCCTTCTAGGTGGCATGAGGTAACCCTGTGTTGGCTTTGGAAAGGCTTTGTCACGAACCTCCGACATCAGCCAGTGTCTGGAGTAAGTTCATGTGGTGTGGGTATAGTGTACCCCTCTTCAGAGGTTAACTAACTGTTCGAACAGCCGTGCCCACGGTCATTGGCAGATGTGAGGTGATTCCCGTTGCATAGTTTTCTTTGCTTGTGTTTTGTGAAAAGTTGTTGTGGTTTGGGAATCGTTACCAGAATCAGCCTATGTGGCAGATGGATTAACTGGGTGGTTAGAAACAGATCTGTGTGATTCGGCATGTCTGAGGGCATAATAGACTAGGCTTTCCGAGTGGAAGCTGATTGCTGTGCTGTGGGGCAATGGGACTATGGGAGTCCGAGAAAATGAAAATGGCTCGGGGAGCTACTTAATCAAGTGGAATGGCTCTATGAGCCGAGAATCAATGAACCGACCTGGGAAGTCGATGCATTACAATTTGAGTTGTTGAAAAGCATCTCTTAAGTCGAATCGAGACGCAAGTCTCTTTTCGACCCAAACTTAAAAGGAGAAAAATCACTTAGTGGTTTCAAAATTGTTTCAAATAAAGGATTTGCAAAACAACCTTGCACCTCTTTCAAGCTTGGACTAAACACCTAAGTTCTCGTGACTTGCTGAGTACGTAAGTACTCACCCTTGCTTTATATATAGTTTCTTCATCCTGAAGGTGAAGTTGAAGTGAAGTGAAGATTAGGGTTTCGTCCTGGTTCCCAGTCGTCGACTGTGGTGTTGGGTGTTAGTCCGTTGGTTTCGTTGTTGTTGTCGTTGTTGTTGTTGTTGCCTCTATGTCGTCGGTTGCATTCTCAGGCCGTCCTGAGTTGCAACTTAAGTTAAGGTAAATAAGTTCTGTATTTAATTTAAGGATTGCAATGATTTATAATTGTCACCATGGGTACCAGCACTATGTCCTGGGACTGGTACCGATATCGCGGTCTCGTAGGAAGCGGTTCGCGCCGTTTTTCCTATGACACGCTCCTATCAGGTGCCGTTGTACGGTGGTGCTGGATCGGGATGTGACAAGAGATGGTATCAGAGCATAGGTTGGCCCTAGGAATCGAAACCCTTGAATAGGATGGCATTATTTGAGTACAAAACTGTTTGTGAAAGCTAGGATCTCGTTGTCCCCTTTAGCCCTAGTTTTGTGAAAAATCTTTTCATGTCTCCCCCGTCTCAATCAAAATTTAGAAGGTAGTCGTGTGTTGTGACTTTTGACCTAGAGTCCGCCTGTCTTCACGCCCAGTTGAACAAAGATGTGCTCGAGTCTCTAGAAAGCCTTAGGTAGATCTCTGATGTGTTTAGGTAAGCCCTCCTTGGTAGGCTGACCTTAGTGTCGTCGCCCGCTAGGTAGGAGTTGTGGCAAACTAGTGAGTGTGTGAGTTTTGTTTGGTAGTTCGTGTTCAGGTGTTAGACCAGTTGGGCTACCGGCTGGAACACACCACCCCTGTTCGATCTATCCATTCTTCTTCTCATCCGCTGAATGCTTGTCATCTAGTACGTTCTAATCTCTTCCTTTTTTTCTTTTTTTCTTCTCCATTGTTGAACGCTGGACATCTAGTCCTTCAGATTCATATACTGATTATGCAGTTGGCCGACAGCTGGTTGCTATATATGTGAATCGTCAAGTGTGTTGTGATTCGTTACTTCTCTACCTAGAGTCGTAGACAACCTGTGTTCATCGCATAACACAAATGGCCACAGAGATTGAGGGCACTTATGATCATACCTACTCATATGCACATGCAGAGAATTAATTGTTTGATTAATGAGGTGATGTTATTATAATAGCCAACTGTTGGCACCAAACTGTGTCACACCTTGAGCACGTTACGTGCAACCCGCAACGGCATTCGAAGACACATCACCGCAAGGGAGGTAGATGCTGCTGAACGAACACCCGAGAGAAACCCCGTCAGGATGAATGTGTCGGTTTGTCCTAGGCTCAGCAAGCCAGCTAGGACGTTCTCTAATACTGTAGAGATAAGAGACGACAAACAATTGGAGGATTGGAGGAGAATAGAATATGAGATAGGTAGCAAAAAGAAGGGAGATATAGAATTTAGAGAGTATGGGTAATAGATTAATTTTGACGATTGAGTGGTGGTTTCAATCGGCCTTGCCCTCATATATTTATAGGAGGGTTGGTCTTACGTCTACAGGGTTTTTTTCACGTTCTATTATGCTTAGAATTCAACTAGAACTCAGAAAATCCTAGTCTCAAACAAAAAAACACAAGAAATATCTAAATTGAAATTGGACTATAGAGTCTGCCGATCGGTCCGACCTTATGCCGCCAGTCGATCCGCTATTATGCCAAAGGTCAGACCGGCTTGTATAGGACGGTCCGGCCATATATTTAAGGTCGGTTTGACCTTATATAGAAGGTTGAGGCTTATTATCAAATTTGTCCAAACTTTGCTATTCTTTGATCCTAATGCCAAATTTTGGCTATCAACATCAATCTATTGTATTAGTTAGCTTTAGTGTTGGTTGTAAAATGACATGGACACTATTAGAGCCAGCAGCTGGCTACACTATAAACCTTGCTCTTACTTTGCCTGGGTCATGGTAGTGGCGACGATACTGCCAGTACAGCTAAGCCAGCGAATATTTCTATGTTGCATCGCATGTAAGTGTATATTGGATGATGCCAAATTGCCAACATACATACATATGTATGTGTCCATGGGAGGTACAAAGTCAATGGGAGCGATTGCGATTGGAGGAAGGCAAAAAAGCCCCTGAATTTGGCTGCTGGGAGTGGCATATTTGCCGTAGAATTTCTGTGACAGGGATTGCTTTTTTTAAGAATAAAGATTGTACACGGATGTACACGGCCAAATGACGACAGGGATTACTTTAATGCAGTGACTTAATGGATAAGGCAAGAAGGTCATATTTGCTTCTGTTGAAATGGGAGGTTGACTGACAAAGAGACCACTAATTTAGTGTCATGGAAACTTTGTCTTCCTTCCTTCAAGGACTTTTCTCTGTTTCCATGAACTTTGATCCCCTGTGTGCTCAGTACCGAGAAAGACATGCTAATCCCGAATCTTTGTCGATGTCAGTATGATATGATACTATTTTGTGCAGTACTATTACACAGCCGATGGCAGAAAGGAGGAAATGGACATGAGTGCAAGACTAAAATCATTCCTCAGGGAATTTTGCTCTCTTGCAATGATATCCATTCCTTCAAGCATATGTTTAAGAGAAGAAAAAAAATTGAGAATGATACATAACTAGATGAGCTGTTAGCACATATTTAATTAAATATTAATAATTTTAAACTTAAAAAATAGATTAATATAATTTTTAAAGTAATTTTTTATAGAAATTTTTATAAAAAATATCCCGGTTCGAAAAACGTACCCGTGAAAAAGGTGGGAATTCCTTCTTCTCTTGCTCTCTCGAACGCTTTACTCTTTCTTGTCCAGAGTTCACCGATGCATCTATTTATAGCCGAGCCTATTCTTTAGCAGAATAATATCCTCACTCTCGAAGGCTACAATGTGGTGGTTCTCGCACATTGATCGTTTTTCTTTTCTACTACTTTTAAAGCTCACTCTCTCAGCCCACTGACACCACACATATTGACATCATGAAATACTAGATTCCATATATGTGTTCGCGAGTGTGTCTTTGGTGCAATCGAAAAAACAAAATTGTGATATTTGCTTTGCTAGCTGTGGCTCTTCACTTTTGCCTTTTTTTAAGGGATTGCCTACTGTATATGTATGTGCCAGAACCACCACCCTCAACACACATCCCGCCGCCGCCACTAGCCTATCTTTTCTCCGGTGGATATCACTACTACAGAAAGAGCCTTTCCGTGCGGGCCGAAAGGCACCTTTCCGTGCGGAAGGCCTGCCCGCACGCGCGAGAAGGTTTAGGAAAAGACCATTTTCGCGTGCGGACGGCCCAACCGCATGGGAAGATCCATTATCCCGTGCGGGCCACTTAAGCAGACCGCACGGGATAAGCGATCTTCCCGTGCGGTCGCGTTAAGTAGACCGCACGGGATAATAAACCAACATATAAAATAATATTTTATATGCATATAAAATAATGGGTGGATCGCTTATCCCGTGCGGTCCACTTAACGCGACCGCACGGGATAAGCGATCTGCCCATTATTTTATGTGCATATAAAATATTATTTTATATGTTGGTTTATTATTTTATGTGAATATATTACATTATCTCTCCCTCTCTTCTCTCTCCTCTCTCTCCATCTCTCAGTAATAGTATACATACACATTGCACGTATTAAGAATTGAACGTAATTAATTATTTTTTCATGAAATTAAGATATTAAATTGTACGCATGCATCACATACGTATATACATATCATCGCGTCTCGCAATTTACAGAAGTTTAAAAAACCACATAAAATATATCCTTAATTAGAAATATTTGTTCTAGCTACTATACATATGTTCTTTTTCCCACTCTCTAAGTCGTTTGAAGGTATCCTTCGTCGCAAGCTGGCTCTCCGGATCGTAGAAATCGCCCAAATGGTTGCAGACATCACGGCGGATGAAGCGACAAATATCTGCACACAAGTTTAGTATGGTTCGATCGTCGAACCGGTTCGCTACAACTGGAACGGACGGGATCTGTTTCAGAAGGAATACACATTGTTATAGTTAGGAAAGTTATACAAGATCTTATAATGTGTAAAAAGATATTTTCTCTCGACTTACTTCTTCAAACTTTGTAGTGTATCTCCCGTTGAGTCTAAGCATCTCGCATACGTAGTATCCACATAAATTAGTCTGTGGTGGTTGCTTAAAACACTATGTTGAATAAAATTGTATACATCAATATTTTGAGTGAAACAAGTATATGTAAGAAATGTCGGAACAAGAGACATGTAATTACCGGCCATCTTGTCTTCACGAGAAGCTTCTTCTTTTGTGGATTATTGATTGGTCCACCGTGGTCTACGTAATATTTCTGTGCTCTATAAAGACAAAACAATTGTTTGAGTCAATTATGTGTCTTCGAGAGTACAACAGCCAACATTTAGTAAATGGTGCATAACAAGACTTACAAATTTAATATAACGAGAAACTCTGTAAATGTTTCCTCGCCATAGTGCGCCAGATCCAGCACTACGGCCAGGTGGTCCCGTGGATATACCAGAAAAAGTATGTAGTGATCGCTGCAAAGAAGATATGTTAGTTCTATGTGATATCGTACTAAAACATAAGTACTACGGAAGAATCATACGTACCGCAGCGCGTAAGGGACCAAGATGACAGTTTTGTCTTTGTGCGCGACCATCGCTCTACCCAAGTACAGTGCTACGCTGACCATCTTTTTCTTGTGCATTTTTGCGACGACCTCTTTTTTCTCGGACGTCGTTTTACCTTTGAGCTCAGCGGAATCTGCACGAATATTCACCGTGTGTGCCGTCCAGCAAACCCTTGTTGGGTTGATGTATCCTACTGGATGGTTGGCCTTTTCAGCGGCGTGGAATTGCATCCTAAGTAATAAAGCGGGTAATTTATCAGAAGTTAGTTAGCAAGTGAATTCATATATGACATTAATTACGAATGACTTACAGGCAAAATGCAGCAACGAGATTTATATCCATTTTGTCCAGCTTGAATAATGCGTGAAGGTCGTTGAAATCGATTACCAGCATCCCATTTGGTCCACTGGTGAAAACGTTATCTGGGACCTTCACAGTAATCATGCCCAGGCCCTTTTTAGATGCCTTCAGATACCAGTCATGCATCAGCCTCATTTCCCAAGGCAGGCCTTCGATGAGCTTCGGGGGCAGGAACGGCTTCCCGTGCACATACTTTGTTGGCACTTCGTCGGAAGTCCAGTTTTGCAGGTCCTCCATTTGATTTTTCACCGATTTTTGCGAATCCGACAACTGTGGAGTTTCATCCTGCTTCTTGTCAGTCGACGCTCTCCCCCTGAAAGCCTGGAATACTAACCTTTCCTCGTATACGGCCATTTTTTCCTTATCATAAGTTGACCTAATCATTGTCGGGATAAGCCGACGAGGTTCAAGCTTGGTCGGACTTGGAAGATTTGCGCTTCTCATAAGAGGCCTTTCAGGTAGCGCCAATGCAGACTGTGGTGTCAGAGGAGGTTGTTCTGCGTGGACTTCAGGGGCTGATAGATGTGGTGAACCTGGACCTAAAGGATTAGGGGAGGAGGGAGGTGGGGAGGCAGGCCGATTAGTTGGCAAATCTTGCCCTGGTGGAGAAGGTGGTGCAGGCGCAGCAGCAATCTTTGGAGCCGGCGGGCGTGGGGTTGAAGGCGATGGACCGTGGAGCAGGATATCTCGTCGATGCCATAGTATAAACTGATTCACCGCATCCCTAAGCAATTGTATCCCTTCCGGTGTTGGAATATCTATCTCTAAACTGGTATGCTCTGCATGCACCTTGGCCACTTGCACCCTAGCATATTCTTCAGGGATTGGCGTGTTGTGAAATTGGCGCCCTGGTATCGCAAGTCCTGTACCCACCTCCTTTCTCTTCCCGGCCCTTCCTATTGGCACGAGCAGGCTGCACGGCGTCGGGGCAGTTATGTTGTCTACTGGATAAGGTGCGGTGTCCACTGACCCGACACTGCTTGGCACCTGTACTGTGGGTTCTTCGGATTGCTGGAACAAGTGCGGGAAGGCTTGACGATTTTGAGCAACAAGAGAGTAGAAATGTTGTTCAACTTGTTTTGCTATCCTCTCTTCCAATTTCTGGTTGTACTTGTCCCGTTTCTTGTAACCCTTAGCTTCCTCTGGAAACCCTTCCTTCCAGCTCGTCCTTGACGATAGGCCCCTTACTCGTCCGGAATGTTCAGGGTTGCCTAATGCAGCTGTTAGTTGATCATGTTCCCTCTTGGCAATGAATTCCCCTGTTTTCTCTTTTTCCGCAATGTCCTTAAGACTACTGGTCACACGCTCGATATCCGGATCCTCGAACCGGATCTCTCCCTCGTCGGTGACTTGCCCTGTGCTCCGTGCCCAAACCCAGTTTTTGCTTCTTTCCTTTAGGGCATCTACAAGAAGGGGCTTGCCATGGGCGACAAACTTCTCTTCAGTTGCTCGCCACTTCTCTACGTGGCCATCGTAGCCGCTCGAGCCCAACCGGTGCGGGTATTTGTTCCTTTTAGCTAGATCGGACATCTTTTTCCTCCGCGCTAAGGCTTCCGGGCTAGTCATCTTTGCCATGAAGGTTTCCCATTCGGCGGGCGTAACACCACCATAGTCGGCGAATGGAGTCTTGTTCTTTTGCACGTAGTGAGTGTTCATGTCCGATTTCCACTGCCTCCACCGATGCGCCATCGTTTTTAGGGCAAATTCTTTTCCCAGAACCTCTGAACCAGGCGGATAGACAAGCCACTTCTGCAACTCGTTCCACATGAAGTTCTTCATGTTGTCATCCACCTGCTCCCAGGAATCTACATTTAAAGGGCCGTGGGTTCTGGCCACCACACCGCAGGTGGTGCTGAATTTAGTCATTGCTACCTTGGGCTCTACTGGCTTCCCATCCTGGTTCAAAGAGGTGATATAGTATGTCTCCTTGGGGGTTTGGGTCTTACTTCTCTTAGCACGTCTTCTCTTTTGACCGGACATTTCTCCGGTGTCGGTTTCTACCGGACCGGACGTTGCCGTGTCCGT
Organism: Oryza officinalis; assembly: GCA_008326285.1. Taxonomy (NCBI): domain Eukaryota; kingdom Viridiplantae; phylum Streptophyta; class Magnoliopsida; order Poales; family Poaceae; genus Oryza; species Oryza officinalis. The sequence continues at coordinate 24,671,739 of BDMV01000011.1, read as the reverse complement.
CTCGCCTTCGGCTATGACGGCAGACTTGACAGCCTTTCTTTACGTATGCCCAAATTGACCAGGTCGTTACGTGACTTCAACCCATCCTTTGTTTTACTTGGGATGTCAAGTAAAGTCCCGATGGTGCTGTCGAACACGTTTTTCTCGAGGTGCATGACATCGATGGCATGACGAATCTCCAGGCAGCGTGTTTTCTATCACTTCTTTCTTTCTCTTGCCTAAAACTGTCTTTCCCTTGCCGAACACGACCTTTATGTTCTTTGTCAGCTTGAACACCGTGGAACCATCCTTTGCTTCGGGGGCAGTTCCTTCCTCAACAGTTTTGTCAAAAAATGTAGCCATCGCACGATACCTATGCTTCTGTGGTAAGAAACGACGATGACGCATGTAAACTAACTTTTTTGACGAGGTCAGGTATATGTACGATGTGTTGTCCAGACATATAAGACATCCGGTCTTTCCTTTAATCTGTCCTGAGAGGGAAAAATTTGCTGGTAGATCGTTTATAGTAACGAATATGATAGCACGCAGAGTAAAATGCTCCTGTCGGTACGCATCAAACAATCGTAGACCCTCTTCCCACATTTCATGCATATCCTCCATCAAAGGTTCAAGAAACACATCTAGATCGATGCCAGGCTGTTTTGGCCCTTGTATAAGGATAGTCAACAAAATATACTTTCGCTTCTGACATAACCACGTCGGAAGGTTATACATGGTGAGCAGAACAGGCCAAGTGCTGTGCGAGCTGCTTAGGTCACCAAACGGATTCATTCCATCCGTGCTCAACGCAAACCTTACATTTCTCGGATCATTTGCAAATTCTGGATGCTTCGAATCAAAGTTTCTCCATTGTCGAGCATCGGCGGGGTGTCGAATCATACCATCTGTTTTCCGACCCTCTTGATGCCATCTCATCAACTCCGCGTCGGCAGGGTTGGAGAACAATCGCTTCATGCGATCTTTCACTGGCAAGTACCACATCACCATGGCCGGAATCTTTTTTTCTGGCTCAACCAATGTATTTGGTTCGGCAACATCACTATCGGTGGCACTGTTATCCTTTTTGTACCTACTCGTCCCACAAGTTGGACACTTTTCCAAGTCAGCGTATTCATTGCGATAAAGTACACAGTGATTAATACATGCATGGATCTTTTCCACACCAAGTGATAATAGACATATCAGTTTCTTGGCTTGGTAGGTGTTAGCTGGCAACAAGTTAGGCTTAGGAAGTATAGCTCTAAGGAGACCCATCAAGTCATTAAAACTAGTATCAGACCAGCCGTGCCTGGCCTTCAATCTAACAAGTTATAGCACCGACCGCAACACTGTATACTGCATGTCACATCCCTTTGATTGATCGTACAAAAGATCTTTCGCTGATTTCTGCAACGCCTCCCAATTATTTAAATCTTTTGCTTTCTCTGTTAGGACCTCTGGTTCAGCATGCCGCAACATATCCTCAAGATCAAGATCAATATCAACCTCTGCGGCGTCGAAACCAGAGCCGCCAAAATCACCAGTCATTTGACGAGACATGTCGTCAATTATAAAATCCTCTGCCTGATCGAACCAAATATCAGGAATCTCTACAGGAGGGCCGACTTCCCCGTGATAAGTCCAAACTGTGTATTTCTCCACAAATCCACGCTGAATTATGTGTCCTAGGATTACATCCGGATCTTTCCACATCTTCTCATTCTTGCAATCCACGCATGGACAAAAAATATCCTTCCTACTCTCTCTCAAAGCGTGTATCTTAGCCTTGTCAATAAATGTTGATGCTTCTCTCATGAACACCGGATGAGTTCTTCGTGTCTCATACATCCATGTCCGATCCATCTAAAAAATTCACAGCATTAATTAATATTATATTGCAGGTGTTTTCTAAATAAACAAATTAAACTTAATTCCTACTTTTTAACTAAAACCTCAATCACAACAAATAATAATACTTAGACAATATTAGCTACCAAAAAATGGTTCAATCAAACAAATAAAATATTTGACCTACAAATTACATACATATATAGCACAAAGTACCAATTCGCACAAGTTTACATATCTTCGCATTCAACCAATGAAATTTTACAAAACCGGAAGCAAATGAAGGAGATGATCGAACACATTACCTTTTATATTGATTTCAATCGAAGATTTCAACTCTAGAATCTCCCACCAAAAGAAAATGCCTATTTTTGGAGAAAGAAACCGAGTTAAAATAAATTCAAATTTCTTCACATTAAACCAATAAAAATTTTTAAAAGAGGAAGCAAATGGAAGAGAAGATCAAGCATGGTACCTTTTGTATTGATTCCAATTGAAGAATACAAGTTGAAAACCTTCCCTCCTATAATTGCATTTTTTTGGAGAGAGAAACACCAGGTTCAAAGTGGCACTGTCGGGGGGTGGGAGCTGTTTTATAGTGCATCATCGCGTGCGGTCGACCTAACGAACCGCACGGGATAAGCATTATCCCGTGCGGGTTCTTAAGCGGACCGCACGGGATAAGCATTATCCCGTGCGGGTTCTTAAGCCGACCGCACGGGATAATGAGTTATCCCGTGCGGTTCGTTAGGTCGACCGCACAGGATATTATCCCGTGCCGTGCGGTCGCTTAAGCCGACCGCACGGGATAACTCATTATCGCGTGCGGTTCAACAGCCGGCCCCCTCGGGACCGGTTTTTCCAGGCGCGGCCACTTATGGCCCGCCTGGAAAATGTTGGGGGCCTCGTCCGAAAAGCCCCTTTCTGTAGTAGTGTCTAAAGACAAATAGAATTTAGTTGTGCATTTGTCATTAGTTTTACAGCTCTAGTATGCCTTCTGGATCTGTAATTGGATCTATATATGGATTATTCTTTTAAAATTTTCTAATTTTAATCCAGATTTTATATGCTTCTAAATTATATTTTTATATGAACTCTTTGGTCTAATCCAGACCGTTATGATTTTCACCATCCAATTCGTATTGAAATCATTTTTTATTTTAGTTTTATTCCAAATTATAGTTAATTTTTTATAGTGTTATACATGGTCGACTCTTCTATCAATAATGCTAATATTTTGATACGAATTTCATGTATTCCTAAGTTATATTCCATATGAACTTTCCGGTTTAATTTAGATAGTTATAATTTGGACCTACAATACGATCAATGGTTTGGATTTTGTTTTCTTTTTTCTTCGATTAATATGAGAATTTCTGAACGAACGTGAAGGCTACTTTTTCTATTGTTTATTAATATAATAAATATCAAACAAAAGAATAGTATTGTAAAACATATGATTGTCATGTTTTCAATCTAAATTATGTCAGAGAAACTGATGGTCAAGTAAACTTAGTAATATCATATATTTAAATACACACGACTAAAAAAAGATTTTTCCGTTCGAGAACCCCTATAGGTTGCAAGCGGACCGTAATTGGTCACGTCTATAAAAAATCGAGCTCCATTTTCTCATACGGCATCTTAAGAGGCCCGCATGCAAAAATTTATTTTCACAGACGGGCCTCTTAAGAGACCGCATGCAAAAATGAGCATGTTTTCGCATGCTCATTTTTGCATGCGGTCCTCTTAAGGGGCCACATGCAGGCCTCTTAAGTGGTCCGCATGCGAAAATACCCGCCTATTCTTCACAGTTTTTTCTCCACTCCTTTTTCTTTCCCTCCTAACCACTTCAAATTTTTTTCACCTCCTCTTCTCTCTCTCTCCCTCTCCCTCTCCTGATATTTTATCTCTCCTCTCCTCTCCTCTTTCTCTTCCTCTCCTTCGAGCGACGGCAGGTGGCTCGGTGACCTCGGGCAGCGCCGCCGTCGCTGCCTCGCCGAGGAGGCGGCCGGGAGCGGGCAGCGGCGAGCGCGGATCTAGCCGTAGTGGTGGCGGGCTCCCCGGCAACCTCTGGCGCGCCGCCACCAG